>CAEFZP010001287.1:105000-182500 GCA_903064625.1 Mallotus villosus | reverse complement strand
GGTGGAAGGCCAGATCATCAGAAGTTACAGCACCTACTCGACAGGCAGTGAACTGTTAGTTGACCCATGACCTATAGTGGACACAAACTTAGTTTAGGACGTGCTTGAGAAAGTTCTGTGTAAACACATATGGAGAAAACTCATGCAGAGCCATAAGATCAACCAAAACAAATAACCTGATCAAATACACACATTAAAACAGTATTTATTTTAAGAAGCCTTCCACATTCTTTGATCCTTCTCTTAACAGGCCACACTCCCAATCGATATCCCCCGCTGTTCATCTCTGCATTGATTTTGGAAGAATACAACTGTTGCTGACAGACACCCTGTTAGAAGTTCTGGGTCACCCCTATCATTGGGCTTCGCTGTAACAGAATAACATTTCTATGAAGATGAAGAAGTCTTGGCTTGCTGAGAGTAATGAGAGCGAGAAGATCCCAGTATGTGTGTGTCTACTGTGTGTACTTAATCACGTCTTGACAACAAGCATCCATCAGCTTTGCATCAGTGCTGCTCCCAACTAAAAACTGCAATTACAGCTAAGAGAGACGGCCGTCTGGGTAAAAAGGAAACGTGGCATCCTGTCTGTCTGTCTGTCTGTCTGTCTGTCTGTCTGTCTGTCTGTCTGTCTGTCTGTCGTGTCTGTCTGTCGTCTCTCTCTCTCTCTCTCTCTCTCTCTACTCTCTCTCTCTCTCTCTCTCTCTCCAGCTCTATAGCTGTCTTTTTCTTTCTCTCCAACAGTTCCATCCACACACACGGACATGCTGCACGTACACACATCAATCACCCTGTAGGTGTCAAACACATGACCGTATTCATGTGATGCCCATAACTGTACATGCACGCAATGTACCATCCGGACGATCGCCAGCCTAACGGGGGTCTGCAGCACATCCAGAGAGCTGAAGTCTGCCCTGACTGAGCCTGAGTTTGTTCTCTCGTTCACCTCTGGAGCACCGGGCGTTCCCTCTCTTCGTTTGATATCCCCGGGCATGAATCACAGATAAAGGAACCACCCCCTCCCCCTCCCACCCCTCCACCCTCCTCCTCCTCTGTGCCTTTTCACAGCCAACCCCCCCCCACCCCCACCCCAACCACCCCCTACCCTCCAAATTGGTCACATATACGTTAGACATCGAGACCTACACGTTCATGCTGGAGTACCTGACTGCAGTGAATTACTCCCAGTGATTAATGAACATCATTAATAGAATCCCCCCGCTGGTTCCAGACCAGAGCGCACTGTCGCCGACACATAGATGTGGTGTGTGTGTGTGTGTGTGTGTGTGTGTGTGCGCGCGCAGGCGTGTGTCCCTCAAAAGGCGCCGCTTCCGTGCGCGTGAAGCTCTCGACTGCTAAGTCCCACTTCATCATCCTCCCAGATCCATGTCAATCAGCAGCTAATTCTCTTGCTTTGGAATGACATCTCATCGGAAAACACGTTCTCATGTATTTTTTAATTCGTATTAAGCCACACGCACGCACACATCCCATTAAGTACAGTGAGGAGATATCCTGTTGTTTGATGGACGTCCTCTGGGAAGTGGGCTGCACATTCCATGGACGTTTCACTTTCCCACAGTGTCCCCTGCATGGTGGTTGTTGCCAGCGTGGAAAATGCGCCCTTCAGCTCAGCTTTCTGCTCCCAGGACATCTACACACAATAAATCCCCACACACTTCAAACACAGTGTTTGGACTATCTGCAGCTCTCAGAAAATGCTCCAAATACTGTAGGGTTCCACTGGCAGCTGGGTACACTAGTCACTGTGGGGAACAGAGAGGTGTGTGTGTCTGGAAAGGGTATTGCAGGTCTTTCTATATGTGTTTTTCGTCGTAAGTTGAACTTTTTCAGGGTAAGCATGTCTTCAGACTGTCCCTGCTGTCTTGTGCAAGGGGAATCGTTAGAATTGAGCATGTTTCCATACAATGCAGGAGAGGAATTAGCATTTAGCACGTTTCCACGGAGTCAAAGGCAAGAATGAACATTTGAGAGATTTCCATACAGACCATTCCAGTGTTTGGAAAACCTGCTCCTCCAATGGAGAACATCCCCCTGTCGTTCCTGCTCTACATCAGCACCCCCCCACTCCACAAATCCCTCATCTGTTTCTTTCCTCATTTCAGCCCTATAGCCAGTAAATATAAAAAATATAAAACCTAAAACAGAATGACACATGGTGTGATGTGCACGTGTGCGAATCAGCAGCTCCCTTGAGAGCGTTCTGGGGTGACCGGCGTGCTAGGCGTGCTAGGCGTGGGGGAGGGGCCGAGGCGGCGGATCGACGGTGACTCAGAGACAGGATATCAGACAGGAAGCGGGCCGTGCTGAGGCGCAGAGGGCATGGGCTGCCAGCAGGGGCAGATCTGACAGCAGGCACTGCCAGCTTGGCATCTCGGGGGGCCCTGGGTCCCGGTGCCAGCCTGCCTGGGCACCCCGTTGCCTGTGTGTGTGTGTGTGTGTGGGTGGGTGGGGGCAGGGCAGGGGTGGGGGTGAGAAGGGATGTGGATGAAGAGACGGAGAGGAAGTAAGGGGAGGGGACAGGAGGAAAGGGGAGGGGACAGGAGGAAAGGGAGGAGAGAGGAAAGGGGAGGGACAGGAGAAGGGGAGGGGAGAGGAGGAAAGGGGAGGGGAGAGAGGAGGAGGGGACAGGAGGAAAGGGGAGAGGGGGACAGGGAGGGGAAAGGGGAGGGGACAGGAGGAAAGGGGATGGGGACAGGGGAAAGGGGAGGTAAGGGAAGAGGGAGCTCAGTGCCCCCTGTCCCCTCCAGGCAGGGGGTGAAGCAGAGACAAACAAACACAAGCGGATCTGCGGCGGCTGACATTTCACTGGTCTAAATACGGCGTTCATCCAGAAAGATGAACCACTGACTCGTTAACAGCACAGTCAACAACAGAAAGATCCCCCTGGGAGGGGGGGGGGCAGGACGGGAGGGTGTGGGGGGTGGGGGTGGGGGGGCGCAGGGTCAGACACACACGCAAAGATTTGATGCGATTCGATCGCTCGCGAGGGTTATCGGAACAGGGGCCGGCAAAAGCCCCACGGATGAAAGCGGTCTCGAAAAGGATTTGCTTTGGAGCCGGGCACTTCATAACGCCGCCGAGCACTCCATAACAGGACATCGCTCGAGAGAACGAAACTCAACAACCCATTCGTCGCCGACCAATCGATGGGAAGAGAACGCCTTGAGTGTCCTCTGCTTCCAGCATCGACCGGCGCTGGTTTAGCATGCGGCCTCAGTAGCACGGGATGATTGGAGAGAGGCTAAGCTAACGGCTAGCCATGCCAGGGGACCAGAGCTTAGCCTTGGGATGGCCACTATTTCTCAGCTGTTCCACCTTTTTTAAAAGTCCATCACCTGGCCCTGTCTGCGAGCTGGCTCCTGGCCAGAGAAACCTCCATCCATCTGGATGGTGAGGGGATGCGGTGGAGTTGAAGGCTCCCCTGTCTGGCCTAACCTCTCCTGGGGGAGCCATGGAGGAATGGAGTGGAAAGGAGGGTGGGGGGCGGGTGGGTGGGCGGGGGATGGTGGTGGGGGAGGGGGGGCAGGTGTGAAAGACACCTGCTGGTGGAGGGATGGATGGAGGCAGGATATTAAACACACAGGAGCCATTACCACCACCCACGGTTTAGTGGTCCCCGTCTCTCTCTCTCTCTCTCTCTCTCTCTCTCTCTCCTCTCTCTCTCTCTCTCTCTCTCTCTCTCTCTCTCCCACATGCATAGGCACACCTGTGCATACACTCTCACTCCCATACTGACACGTAAAGGCGCACACTCAATCTTTCATACACACACTTGCACACACTCTCTCTCATACACAAACACACACACACACACACACAAACACACACTGTCTCCCTGGCTCTCTCTGAGCAGTGTTTGGGGGCTGGGGGGGTGGATGCAAAAACCAGGATGCGCCTCTAATTAGTTTTTCAGGGAAAACTTCAATCTCTCTCCCTTCAAATGAGTGACCTTAATAAACAGATGAGACGCACGCATACAGAGACACACACACACGCACACTTACATACACAACAAGCGTTGCCTCAGCGTTTTCATAGCTAAATGTACTCATTAGCTTTAGCCGAGCTGCGCATGAGTAGGAAACAAAGCCCCTATGGCAAGAAATCAAGAATCTAGAAGACGTTGGTCTAGCAGCCTAGACACTAGGGCCGTTCACAAGGGCAAAGGTTTCCAACCAGTTCTTAAAATGATTAGTTCGTTACAACTCGATTTTGAAAGCACCCTCACAATGAGTTCTACTGTCGCCCTCTCCAACATCTTGAACGTCACACGTTCAACCTTGTCCTCAGTGAACGGTTCAGGTTTCATGCCCATCCCATGTACAGAGAGAAGAGTTCAACCTGCTGCCTGGACTCAGAGAGCTGTCTGAACGTGTGACACACTGTCCATTCCCAGTCAAGCAAGCTTTATTTCAGCCGACGGCATAATGGAGCGAAAACTGTATTACGTCTATCTGATTCCCTGTCACTCGGTGGCTATATAAGCTCGCAAACGGGCTAGGCATGCTAATGAATCCCTATGAAACATTTTAATTGGCCGTTCGCATTTCCATTTCAATAAGACTCTCCCTCTTTCGCAGCCCGGCCTCTCCAAAGTGATCACTTCTGAGGGGAGTGAGGCGCCTGGTCCACTGATAATCCCACACGTCGTAGAGGGACAGATGGAAGTGGCGACGCGCTAGCGCCTAGCCGACGGCTCTCCCGGGAGAACTTCACTTTGCGAGACAGAGGAGTCCGCTGTCGTTTGACTGGTGGTGCGCTCGTTGGATCGGTCCAGTCATAGGTAGATGGACAGAAACGTCTCGGCACCCCTTTGCCCTCTGTAGCCGTAGTCTGCTGTTTCAGCCGCTGCCTTTCAGCCTCTGCCTCCAACTCTCTCTCAGCCTCTACTGGTGCATCCAACTCTCTCTCAGCCTCTACTGGTGCCTCCAACTCTCTCTCAGCCTCTACTGGTGCCTCCAATTTACTCTTAGCCTCTATGAGGGGCTCTGACTCTCTCAGCCTCTACTGGTGCCTCCAACTCTCTCTCAGCCTCCACTGGTGCCTCAATCTCTGCTTCAGAACCTCAGCCCTCCACAGCTGCCTTGGAGCATAAGCCTCTGCTTGGGGCATCCCAGCCTGAATGTGCACTGACATTTCCACCAGAGAGAGCCAAGGGGATGTTTGGAGAAGTAAATGGAGATAGAAGGAGATAGGAGTGGCACAATGAGGCAGAGGGAGATGGGGGAGGCAGCAGAGATTGAAGGAGAGAGAGAGGAGAGGTTGGAGAAATGGAGGTAGGGGCAATGGGGAAGGTCGGAGAGATAGAGGGGTATGGGGGAGATGGGATGGATAGAGGGAGGAGGAGATGGGGGAGGTTGCAGAGGGGGGGGGTGGGGGAGGTAGGATAGATAGAGGTGTTTGGGGAGATGGGATGGATAGAGGGTGGAGGAGATGGGGGAGGTTGCAGAGGCAGAGGTAGGATATATAGAGGAGAAGACGAGAGAAGACGAGAAGAGACAAAAAAAGGCTGAGTTGGCTCAACAAGGCACAGGAGAGAGGAAGTGTGTGTGTGTGTGTTTGGGGGGGGGGTGGGTTACCTGACCAGAACACAGATGCACCCACTCCTGCTTAGCTTGGCAGTCCGACCAGCTGTGCCTCCTCCCCCTGCCTCTTACATCCCACTCCCTCAAACTCCCCAATCCAGGACCTCAACTCGCTCCCCACACCCACACCCTCCCCCCACCAAACCCCTTTCCCTCCCCTGCCTCCTTTGTCTCCTCCGTCACTCTACAAGTGGCCCCGGGCTCCAACATATGCTCTCCTCTCTCTGCTATTGTAACAAATTAACACAGTTGTCACTGGAAATTATGTCGTCAGATAGCAGTTTTTTTCTCCTCTCCCTACAGTTATTCTGACGTGTTGAGAGAGAAGCGGAGCAGACAGAAGGGGGCAGAATCCCCCCCTCACCCCGAGCTGTTAAAATTTCTAGAGTAGCTCATTGTGCATATCATCATGTTAATATTATTCATCTCTGAAAATGGGCTTCCATGGTGCTTGTTTTAAGCAGTCTAGAGAAGTGTAACTTCCAATACTGTATGAGAACGCCAATACAGTGCTAATATCAAAATCATATAGACTAAAAAGTCCATGTTTGTGCTGTAGTTCGTCTTACAATGAATGAATGGGTTACTACTAAGTGATGTATGAGATGTGAATGTCAACATGAAGCACCTACATACTGCAGCTAGCTGCAGTATAAACTGCTTCCTGACCAGCAGTGACCACACAATACATATCCTAAGACAGATGTATTATTTAACAGTCTCTTCATGTCGGCCGGCTTCAGTGAAGAGCGTGTCTTTGAGACAGGTCTGGAGAAGGTAGGACACAGTCACTGACCTTCGACTGGACCAAATGTCATCTTCGCCCCGTCACCGCGGAGTACCTCACCCGCCCACATCCTACACTGACCTCACTGCGTGTGTGTGTGTGTGTGTGTCCGGGTTTACATAGAGGTGAAACCGTCTGTGAGGGCGCGTTTCTGTGTCGATATGTGTGCGCCGGTGGTGTGTGTTGCAGATGAAAACGCGTGTGTCATTTGCACAGATCCATAACTGCGAGCGAGTGTCAGTGTGTGTGGGTGTGAGTGTGAGGAGGCAGGGTATTATGTAGCAGAGGCCTGGTGAGCGTGCCAGCTCTACATTTAACACAATGATGCTGGCGTCGGCAGCCCAGCGCCAGCTCTACGGGGTCTCCGCGGGGGCACGGCAGGGGCTCTCGGCGGGGCAGGCCGCGCTGCATATGCTCCGGCGTCGGGAAGAGGATGTCAGCCTGTATTTTAGGCCCCGTCGCAACAGGACGGCGAAAACACTTGCATGCTGGAAAACGCTTCAAAGGCAGAAAATAGCCACTCTCTGGCAAATTGGTGTGATATCGCTGCTTGAGTTGGAAAGACAAAGGGGGGTTGGGAGGGAGGGGACTTGAGTAAATGTGTCAAAATAGATTCGGTCTGGGAATCACTGCAGTGGGATACAAGTGGGAAAATAGAATATCTCTTCCGCGCTGTTTGAACCAAATGGACTTTGCTGTCGGCGCTATAGGTGTGAGGAGGTGCGTTTCCATTAGAGGAATGTCCTGTGTCATCTAATGCATTCTGTTACCCTGAGACAATTGTTTGCCCTTCACACCTGTTCTTCCCTTTGTGGTTTTTGCTGGTATAAACATCACGCGCAATATACATATGCGCACGCACACGCGCACGCACGCGCACTCTCTCCTCTCCCCCTCCGCACAGTCCCCCCGCTCCTCCAGTCATTGTGACGGTGACCTTTGCTGTGTTTTGCATGGCTACTCTGAACCTGCTTTAATATCCCATTAAACTCTGCCCATGTGTGACATTGGCTCCCTCTAGCTACCTCTACCCCCAGAGTAACAGAGGTGGTTCGCGAGCCAAACTCTCCGGATGATGAAGTAGTCCTGCCTCAGACTGAGGGCCCGGGCTCTGGACCACCACCAAGTTGTTGGTCTAATGGTACTGTAGCTACCTAACAGGCCTTTGCGAAACAGAAGACCCGCGTTTGATCTCCCCCACCTCAGCGTCACGCGTCGTGTTCGCGGCGGGAGGTGAAGCGTTTGCCCCTCGTCTCGGCTCGGGCTGCGTCTGCGAGGACGAGGGATTCGTCGGCGAAGGAACCCAATCAAGAGAATTAATTCCTTAATCTCTCTCTAAATGAACTCCACCCTCCCGCCTTTCTGCAGTCACCAGAGTCTTTGTGTTGTGTTTCTATGGTGGGCTGGGTTTTTATTAGAGGGGATAATTAATATAGCCGAGCAGGCTTTACTGGGAGAAAGGATGTGGTGATATTTAACTGGCCAGTAAAACTGCTGGTTCGGCCCGTTCCTTTGTCTGCTCTGAGTTGGTATTGTGTACTAGCGCTAGCTGCTAATGGCGATGGGGCCTGATGAATGGGTCTTTGTCTTAGCTCTGATTGGTCTGCAGCTCTGATGAGCAGAGCTTGCAGCTTTAGATGAACGCAGGCAGACAAACGTCTCGGCTGGGGCTGGAGCCTCTTGGGGGGGGGAGAGCTGAGGTCGATGGTCTGGCTTGTCTTTGTGGTGATGGTGAAGGTGAGGAAGAGAAGAGGATAGGGGAGGAGAGGTATGAGAAGTGGGAGAAGGGTTCGAAGATTTGCACTGTGTGGTGTTGGGTGGGATGATGAGGATGATGAGGAAGATGATAGTGGTCATGTTGGTACAAATTCAGTTTATCAAAGGACACTCACCTGTAAAACACAGTTCAGGCCCTATCTGCTATCATTCTAAAGAACAAACAGCGGTTACGTTTAACACGTTCACCAAATGTTTACAGGCTATAAATTAGCCACTACAGTGTTGATGATTGTGATGATGATTGTGGCGGTAGTGTAGATGATGAGGATGAGAATGATGACGGTCTTGGTGATGTTGAAATGCAGTATTGATGGTGATGATGATGTTATATATTGTTATGAGAATGATGATGATTCTAGTATGGGTACTGATGGGAAGAATTCTCCTTATACTAAAGTTGAACAATTTTACAATACAGCTAATAATTTGTCATACAGGTTGACTCTAATTTTGGCACATTTTCTTTCAGGCACTCTGGCAATTTCAAGAATAAAATAAGCTCATATTTCTCCCCATTCCATTCATTCATCAGGCTGCATTAAGATCTCCACTCTGCCATTAATTCCCTGCACATATTAGCAATTTGTGTGTGCGAGTGGTGTGTGTATGTGTGTGTATGCATATTAGAGTGTAATATAAGTGGCTTTCTGGTGCGTCCTATTGAGATTTCCTCTCCAGTATGGAGAGGATAGCGTCAGCCTAGGGGCACAAGCAGTTTGCCTGTAATAACAATGTGCAGGCCCCATGAAGGTGATTCTCTCTATTTAATATACTGTAGACTTATGTTCTACAGCCTTGACGAGGCTCAGCCACGGATTTCCATATGGTGCAGATGATCAGGTAGGGATTGGCTTTGTGTAATATTCCTGTGAATACATTCATTAATCCCTTCAATTTTTTGGAAGTGTTAACAGGAATATGGAGCTATAACTATATCTCAACCGATGATACAGGTGAATTGCAGTAAAGTATACCCGACAACTGATAAACAAAGCAACCTTACCACAGCCGTGTTATTTAACTCTGAGAGAAAAAGTCACTACACAGGTGATTACAGTGAAGTCGATGTTCTTTTTTTGTATAATTGTTTTAGTTGGAAGTATGCCAAGAGTTAAAACAAACGGCACAGTGTACAACAGATCTGGAGTTTTCCTTTTTGGTAAATGTGCCCTAATTCGATTCACCTGTGCTACCTGTCCCTGCCCCCCGCTCCAGGTGCTCCCTATGATCTGATTGTTTCCCTGTGTGTTCAACCTCTCTCTCTTCCTGTTCTGGTTACCAGTTCGTCTCGTCTGTTTCCCGAGTCGCCCCAGACGCTTTCTCTCAGTGTTCCCAGTATCAGTATTTTGATTACCCGTGTGCCGAACGCTGCCTACCAAGTACCTGATTCAGCCTGAGGTCTGTCTGTGCCTTATCAAGACTCCACTGTACCGAACCTTGCCTGTCCATCACCTGAGTCAGCCTGTCCATTTGGACAAATAAACAACTGCTGCCTCTCTACCTGCCTCTGCTGTCTGCATTTGGGTCTTGGCCTGAGCCGCGACATACATGTAGATGTGAGAGACTGAACACTTCCCCCCCCCATCCTCCAATCCACCCACCTATCCATCGTCCCATCCAGCCAGCCATCCATCCATCCTCCCATCCTCTCTTTGATGAAGCACCTCGTGATCTTCAAACCCCCTTGAACACCGTGGCGCTGCCCGAGTGCTCTCTCTCTCTCTCGCTCGCTCTCTACTCATCGCTCTCATCTCTCTCTCATCTCCTCGATCTCTCTCTCTCTCTCTCTCTCGCTCTCTCTCTCTCTCTCTCTCTCTCTCTCTCTCTCTCTCTCTCTCTGTCTGTCTCTCTCTCTCTCTCTCTCTCTCTCTCTCTCTCCCCCCACTCTCTTTTTTTCTGTCTCTGTTTTGCTCGTTCAGTCTTTCTCTCCCTCTCTTTTCCGGCGCTCTCTGTCTTGAGATGGGGGATCAAACGGATATCTCCCTCCGCCACACTCTTACACCTGGGAAGACCGGAGGAATCAAAGTTCTCACATGACTGTTCCCCCTCCACCTCCCCTGCCTGAACAATACCCTCTCCCCTCTCTGTCCCCCCCCTCCCACCCCCCTCCTCTCTCGCCCAGTGGGTACAGGTGAGAGGCGGACTAAGCGCCCCGAGTGGTGGCGGAGGTTGATCTGACCTCTGAGTGTATCCCACAGGGGGTGATAGGAGAGGTAGGGTGAGGAGGACTAAAGCAGGACCTCTCTGCTTCTGTTCCTCGTCAACACACTCAGCGCTGGCTCTCAGTGGCTGGATTCCCCTGTATAGTCATGCCGTTGTCATGCAGGTCCTCTAAGATCACGGATGGAAATCCTGCCATCGTATGTTGTTTTGTATCCATCTTGCTCGATCTCTCTCAGAAAGGACGAATACACTATTCAGGTTTTCTGAAGAAGCCGGATCCAGAATGTGACTCTCCCTTTATTTAACTGAACGTCAGTTCTGTTCCGTTCTGTTCATATTTCAAACGCCTCATCTCATCTCGAACCGATTTCCCCCTATGCACAGACTTTCCACCAGCAGTCCCATTTGCGAGAAGCTTGATGTATCGAGATTCTGCTTGCCGAACAGATTCTCAGACGCTGCCAGATGACAAACTACCGTCCTCGCGGAGCAGAACGCAGCAGAACAGGTGGTTCCAAACAATATGGCTGTCAGCGTGGGTCTGAGGACTTCAAAGAGCTCCCGTTTGTCGTACTCTCCGAGCAGGAAGTGCTGTGTGAGAGAGCCAGAGGAGGAAGGGTGTGGCCTGGGGACACGGGCAGGGGAGGGATGCCAGGATGTTTGCAGTGTGTCTGTGAAAGGCCTCAGAAGAGCTGTTACTGCAGTGAACAGCTCAGAAGCTCTGATAAACGGCGAGCCTGTCCGTGCGACAATACATCTCGCTCTCGCACGCCCGCCCTCCGCGTCTCTCTCCCCCTCTCTACAGTGCGCACGTGTGTCTCCACGCCGTCCCTGCATTAGCGAAACGCAGTCCCTCGTGAGGACCCCGCTCTCCTGACCCCTCCCTCTCTTCCCCCGACTCGCACGTCCTCCTCACCCCCTCCCCTCCCCGCCCCCCCACCCCCCGACTCCCCCTCCTTCCGTTCTGAGAGCATCAGTCCTCTGCAGAAGATTCCACCAGGTGACTGTGACCGTGGACGTTAGCAAATGAGCCTGGGGAGCTGGAGGATTGGATGTGTTGGAGCTTGGAGGACGAGAGGAGGGAGAGAGAGAGAGAGAGAGAGAGAGAGAGACAAAGAGGGGGTTGGGGTGTTGAGAGAGGAAGGGGGGAGGGGTGGAGACCGAATGGAAGTGGGGGGTGGTTGTGGGAGTGTGGGATAGAGGAGACACAGGGGGGATGGCAGTGGCACTGCTTTTACCACAATGGACGTGTTTTCGAACAGAGCCATCCCTCTTCAGTAGCTGGGCCAATCTAATCCATCGACCCAGCCAA
This sequence comes from Mallotus villosus, assembly GCA_903064625.1. Taxonomy (NCBI): domain Eukaryota; kingdom Metazoa; phylum Chordata; class Actinopteri; order Osmeriformes; family Salangidae; genus Mallotus; species Mallotus villosus. The sequence goes on along the minus strand of CAEFZP010001287.1, from coordinate 170,847 downwards.
TCGTCCATCCATAAGACAATCCGTCCGTCCATCCATCCATCGAATCATGCTTCTGTCCATCCATCCATCCCTCCACCCTGCTGGTTGCTAACCTATCTGATTCTGATTCTAACTAATCTGATTCTGATTCTGATTCTGATTCTGATCTGCACTGCCTTCCCCTCCTCCAGCACCAGACAAGCTGGAGCTGCGTCCCCGGACCACGGAGACCACGGAGCCGCACAGGGAACCAGAACGCACATTTACCACATATTGGCTGGCGCAAGCATTCCATGTTTGATGCTCAGCAGTACGAGGTCCTATTTGGTCCTATTTGCTTGTGTACGCTGGTTCATTTAGGCAGTGAAAAGAAGCTGTCAGTCAGGGAACAGCGGGACTTCGCTGGTGGGACAGCTGTCAGTCAGCCCGCCAGACAGGCCACTCAGCCCAGCCCGGCCGGCCCACAGACCCAGCTCCTTCGCTACTCCACACGCAGTCAAGGCGTCCACAGATAATTGCGCACATGTGGGTGCCTGACTCCAACATGTTTTGATATGCAAAGGTTTCACTGCGACAGTGAAACATCTGATTGGGCTGTCTGACTCGGTACTGACGCGTTACATGGGACCTTTGACTCGACCGACGCGCACAGCTCGTGTTTCTGGATGATATACTGTGTGGTTCTCACGGCCAGGCGCAGTGCTGTGCTGTCAGCGTGGCGTGGCGTGTCGGACTGTATACTGTTTTATAGACCTGGATCGTGTTTATGGTCAGATGATATGTGTATTACAGTAGGCTTAGCTCCCTAAACACAATGTATTATGCATACGTTCTGCCAGGCTGTTGTGTAACAGTGGGTGGTGTGTATAGGCTGTGGTGAGTGTGTGTAGAGTTCAGTACAGGTATTGGCTTTGGCATTAAAATATTTATCACCTCCATGGAAACATTCTTCTTTGGCGGTATGGTTTTGCTTCAGAGCGAAGAATAGAATAGATAGAATGCATGAAGTCACTCTATATTGGGTCTTTCCTTGCCCTTAAGGAAAGACAAACTGTCAAACAGAACCGGGCTCAAGTGTTTCGTAAGGACGTCGTAAGCAACAAGCTGAATAATAAGAAAGAAGTCACAAGTTTTCTTTGAGAGGCTGACAGAACCACAGGGTCCGCTCCCGAGCAGCACTGGAGGGTTGAATAACAACAAGGGGGTTCTGATTCAGGCGGACCACGCTAACGCTGCACGTTCAGTGTGTTATTCACGCTACCTAGGGATGCTAACAGCTGATTGTCATCAACGCACTTTGAGAGTCTAGCCCCTCGAACGTATTTGTATGCATTCATGTAGGCCCACTTGTTTGTGATGAAAAATAAGCTTCCTGTTTGTTCGTCTAGGGACTGGAATCTGGGTTTGGACCTGTACTGGGGCTAGGACTGTGGCTAGGACTGTGGCTAGGACTGTGGCTAGGACTGTGGCTAGGACTGTGGCTAGGACTGGGGCTAGGACTGGGGCTAGGACTGGGGCTAGGACTGGGGCTAGGACTGGGGCTAGGACTGAGAGCTAGGAGGTGGGAACCAAAGCCTTGTGCTGAAACTCTAGGCCCTGTAGTGACCAGGGTTGGCCAGGGTTATAATCGACCGGAACAACCTGCCACAACAGCAACAAATTGGTTTTCTTTCCTCCGCATCCCCTCCACCCCCCCCACACCGCGTCTCCCCCCTCCTCCCCCAGCTTCGCCTCTACACCTTTAACAGACGAGTGGCTCTCTCTCTCCCCTGGGGCCCAGCGACTCGCCCGGGCTGTCTGTTAGACCATGACTGGTTTGTCTCTCTGTAATTCCTGTTCCACTCTAAAAGATATCAGGGCAACAATATGAGGTGTGTCAAAGCAGCATGCCACGGTTCAGGAGAACAGAGTGGGGCTAGCAGTATATCTGTGACAGCGTTTGTTAGTTCTGTGGCCGTCGGGGAGAGTGCTGGTGAGCTGGGAGATTAAACACGGAGTTCTGTCTCTGACTGAAAATGCAAGCCTTTTCCAACTCAGTTCAGTTCAGTTAAATTCCGTTCAGTTCAGCTCAAGTCGGTTCAATTAAAGTATATTGAGTTCAGTTACATTCAATTTCAGTTACATTCAATTCTATTCAGTTCGGTTCAGTCGAATTCAGTTCCGTCCAATCCAATTCACAGACTTGTAGATAGCAACGTCGCCAATCAATATACAGTGCTATTGCTATTTGTAGATGTTGTATCCATCCCAGAGAGTATTTGAGACCTTGAGGTCATCTGTGGTAAATAGTCAGATCAATACTGTGTCTGGAACCTCAGAGTTCCAGTTTCCACCTTTAAAACCACTTGTTTTCCTCCCCCAGCCCGCCTGACCTTGCTCCACCCAGGTTACAGGTGAGACTTACAGAGGGGTTGAGGTGAAAGGAGGACACAGCGATGGGCTGGGTGTTGTATCTAACATTCAGTTGGGTTAGGCGATGGATAGAACTAGTCAATAGTATGAGGGGCTGTGTAGGCCATACTTCAAACTCGCCTCTCATACACACCATTGAAGACCTTTTGCCTTTCACAAACACTACTGAAATACACTCACATTCACTACTGAACACCTCTCACATATACTAGTGAAAATGGAACCACACACAATGACAACTGAAAACCTCTCATACTCATGAGTAAGAACCTCAATCCTTATCATTTCATTCAAATGCACTTCAAGATTTGTGATAAAAATGCCAAGGTTGGCAATATAACTTATTTTAATGGATAATCAGTAATGAATGTGAGAGGTTATCTTTTCAGTTGTGGTGAGAGGTGTTCACTGTGCTATAAGAGAGGTTCTCACTCATGAGTATGAGAGTTTTTAGTTGTCATTTTGTGAGGTTCCATTTTCACTAGTATACGTGAGAAGTGTTCAGTAGTAAATGTGAGTGTATTTCAGTAGTGTTTGTGAAAGGCAAAAGGTCATCAATGGTGTGTATGAGAGGCGACGTTTGAATTATGGCCTACACGGCCCCACAATAGAAATGTCTCCATCTCAAGACACACTGTCTGGGGAAATATTAAACCAATCACAGATAAGAAAAATGCAGAGGTCGACTCAGCAGAAAAATGACTGAATCAGAGAGTGATTCGTCTGTTTGGTTGGATGACCAGACTACCGGTGGAACTTGTGTCCACCTCAGAGACACTCCATCAGTACACTGCCGTCTCCGTGGAGACCTGCAACAGGACACTGCCGTCTCCGTGGAGACCTGCAACAGGACACGACACACCGGGAAACATGGCTTCACACCAAACCACAAGACAGTCGGACATCGCAGGAGGCACCTGGACACACTAAAACATGTCCGACGTCGAAAACAACCAATTAGTTTGTTATCGGTTAATGGCAGACAAGGGGTTGATTGTTGGTGGAGTAGTGGTTGTGTGGTTGTGTGGTTGTGTCTTTTTGCATGCTGTACATGATGGAGATCAAAAGAAGGAAAACGATTTGGTCAGTTCCGGAAGATTTCTGTGGCAGATGTGTGGGATCGTGCGTTCTCACTCAAGAAGACATTCGACAGAATTGGGATGATCAGTACTGATGCGTGGCTTTGAGACAGAGATGAATCCTGACGTCTGTGGGCCTGTGAGCGCGTGTGGGCACGTGTGCATGTGTGTGTGTGTGTGTGTGTGCATTTGTGAGTGTCTGTTTGCATGTGCATGTGCACGCGATTACTTGTGCGCGCATGTTGGCAATCCATGCGTCGGCTTGTGTATCTTTTTGTGTGCGTGCGAGTGTGCTTGTGTGTGTGTGCTGGCGTTTGTGTGTGTGTGTGTGTGCTGGCGTTTGTGTGTGTGTGCTGGCGTTTGTGTGTGTGTGCTGGTGTGTGTGTTTGTGTAAACAGTTCTGTCAGTGAGATGATAGGAGACTCAACCAACACAACCTGGAGTCAGGGCCTCACCTCCTGTCCAGCTGTTTCAATGATCTTCATGTTTAAACAGAGAATCACCCACTGTGTGTTTAGAGTGGATGCAGTGATGGAGAGAGAAGCAGTGCTCGAGTAACCACAGCATTATTCTGATACGGTGTGTGTATGGGCATGTGTGTGCGTCTGTGTGTGTGTGTTTCTGTGTGGTTGTGAGTGCCTGTGTGTGAGCGTATAGTGCATGTGTGTGTACGTGTGTTTGTGTGAGTGTGTGACTGAATTGCGTATGTGTGTGTGTGTGTGTGTTTGTGTGTGTGCGAGTGCATTGTGTGTGTGAGTGTACGTGCGTCTGTGTGCGTGCGTATGTGTGTGTGTGTTATTTAGAGTGAGATCAAATAGCCATTATCAACATGATCAGCAGCATCACCGACAGGAAGAGTGCTTGGAGGCTAGTCCTTACTATCTCACTGAGCGGAGTGTGTGACTATCTATCCCCTGGTGTCTCATGTGTGTGTGTGTGTGTGTGTGTGTGTGTGTGTGTGTGTGTGTGTGTGTGTGTGTGTGTGTGTGTGTGTGTGTGGTGTGTGTGTGTGTGTGTAGAGGACTATTCTATCCCCTGGTGTCTCAGTAGAACTACCTCCCCGAATGACAGTAAATTGTGAATGTGTATGTGTGTGTGTGTGTGTGTATGTGTGTTAGTGTGTGTGTGTATGTGTGTGTGTGTGTGTGTGTGAATGTGTGTGTGTGTGTGTGTGTGTGTGGATCCGTCTTCTGGGACTGAGGCGAAGTGACAGAACTCTGACAGTGCTCAGGGCTGTCACTGCCAAACTGTGTCCAGCATGCTCTGTGTGTGTGTGTATGTTTGTAAGTCTGTGGATCTGTGTTTGTGGTTGTGTGTCTGTGTGTGTATGTGTGTCTGTGAGCAAGTGTGTGCAGTGGTGTGTGTCTGTGGTGTTTGTGCTTGTATGAGTGTGTGTGTGTGTGTGTGCGTGTGTGTGGCCGGGTGTATGTGTGTCTGGCTGGACTTCCTGTTCTATGATGACAGGATCCCATCGACCTGACAGCCAGTCCTGTGGGGGGAAACACATCCCCCGTCATTACCATGGTTACCTCGGATGATTGACAACTAACACTTTCACACTGAGGTAATGATTCAGGGCCGTCCTATTATACTCTACTCTAGTTGACTACACTATTATTTACTCACCTCACCTCTGCTCTACTCTACTCACTACTTCTCTCTCTCAACACCCCTCACGTTTCTGTATTTAAAACTCCACACATCAGTAATTCAAAGCCATAGCTCCATTTCTCCAGCAATACATCCATTTCAAATCTGTCTGCATGACATTTAGTTGCTAATTTATATATTTTTGTAAGTGGAAGAAATGGACCACAACAGTCTGCGCTAAAGCAACAAATAACCTGAAAGCTTATCAACCAAGCTGTTTCAATCTTCCCTCAGTATGTGAAAGAACTAATGTGACATTGTGGATCTAGCCTGAGGCGCAACAATCCTCTCCTCTCCTCTCCTCTCCTCTCCTCTCCTCTCCTCTCCTCTCCTCTCCTCTCCTCTCCTCTCCTCTCCTCTCCTCTCCTCTCCTCTCCTCTCCTCTCCTCTCCTCTCCTCTCCTCTCCTCTCCTCTCCTCTCCTCTCCTCTCCTCTCCTCTCCTCTCCTCTCCTCTCCTCTCCTCTACCCTCCCCTCCCCTCCTCTCCCCTGCCCTCCTCTCCTTTCCTCTCCTCTCCTTTCCTCTCGTAAACACCCTCTGAACCCCACCTGCCTGTAAGGATGCTCCAGTACTGCACCTTCAAACCTGATTAATTGACTTGTCAGCAAAGTATTTTTATCCTGTTCCCCTGACGACCGTCCGACCATCCGGGAGGGTGGGTATGGATCCACAGTCCTTCCCCGCGTCCTCTCTGGCGTCCTCCCGTGTCCTCCACAGGGCCGTGTGACCAGCAGGGCCAGGGGGGATATCCTGCCGCACACCGCCCTCTGATTGGCCCAAGCCGCTGGTTCATCGGAGTTACACTTCCTCGTTTCAGGTGTTTGAGTAGCAGCCGGATGTACTTGTGGCGTGTGTGTCCAGGTGTGTGTATGTGTGTTTGTGTGCGAGTGTATGTGTACGTGTGTTTGTACGTGAGTGTGTGTGTGTGTGTGTGACTATGATGGAGAGCAGGAGAGCTGCCCAGGAACATGACTAACAGCTATGTGCTGTGAAGGGTGGAGGTACAAGGTGGTGTTCTTTTCTCCCCAGCCTGTTTCCCCTCTCTCAAGTTGAAGGAGCATATGTGTGCACGTGTGTGCATGTGTGTGTGTGTGTGTGTGCACGCGTGTGCATGTGTGTGTGTGTGTGCATGTACAGTATGTGTGCATGTCAGTGTGTTTGGGAATTGTTTAAACGACACCTGTCTGTTCGTTTGGATGGCAATCCAACACCCCACTTCTTACCCCCTCTCAGAGACCCCCCCCTCTCCTCCCAGAGACCCCCCCCCCTCCACGCCCCTCCTTTCCAGACCCCCCACACCACCCCCCACCACCCCCCCACCCCCTTCAATCTCCCTCTTACACTTGATCCTGCACCATTTTGCTGGGTGATTACACCACTTCAGTCAATGTGCCACTCTGGGGCTAGGGACATATTGGATAGTCAAACACATATCGCATCACTCTCCTAGCTCTCAGTCACACTAGGAAGTAATCACAGCTCATTTCCTGGATTGGGAACCAGTGTGGGGAAGCTAAATGAGTAGCAACACCCCCCGAGACATATTGAATCATTGAGGCTCTGAGTGAGTCAACTCACACACACGCACACACCACACACACACACACACACACACACACACACACACACACACTGACATGCACAAACACATCCAAGAAGGCACAAAAACACACACACATGTACACATACATGCTGGCATGCACACATGAAAACACACACATGCATGGGAACACACACTAACACACACACAAACACACACACACACACACACACAAAAGAGCATGAAAACACACACATGCATGAAAACACACACACACACACACTCTACTAACACACAGTCTACTAGCAGGGCTGTGGTTTTAGCTGGGATTAGACTTTTGTCTCTCACATCCTGCTGTATCACTGTTGAGGTAGCTACTAATGATGGATGAACAGAACTGCTGTTGGTAGAGCTACTTTGTGGCTCTGTACATTATCTCTCTCTCTCTTCTCTCTTACTGTCTTAGTCTCTCTCTCTGTCGCTCTCTTTGGCTCTCTCTGACTCTCTGTCTCTCTCACATCTACCGAAACATGCATGTATACAGTAGACATATGTTCATCCATGCACACACACACACCACACATGGAAACATTCATCCATACACACACAAACACACACACGTACACACAGAGCGACCTGGGAGCCATGACCAGGGGAGAGGGCTTACCCCAGTCCTGATCCCAGGTCCCGCTTCTCTCAGAGAAGGCTGATGAGGTCACCCTCTCCTTCAGCTGGGCTCCGTACAAGGACAGGTCATATGTGTGTGTGTGTGTGTATTACATGTGTGTGTGTGGGTGTACATGCATGCAGTCTTACGTAAGTGTGTGTGTGTGTCCGTACTGTACCCTCCATGTTTCATGCTGTGCTTCACCGATACAGTGGAGTGACTTGTCCCTGAGACCTCTCTCTCTCACACACACACACACACACACACACACACATGCGCACGCACACACCTACTACTCTGTCTCTAATGTTCCTACAATGTGGTTTGTGTTTCTTACGTTTTTTTGCTAAGACTTATTTCTTGACCTTCACCTATTTTCTCCCAAACTTTAAACACAAAACCAAATCTTCAAACTACAATAACATAAAACCCCGTCTCATCTAGCAAAATCAGTTGCCTCAGAACGACCTCAACCTGTGAATAAAACCTACAGAGCGTTTATTAGATACCATGTCAAACTATTGACAACACAGCGTCCAGGGCATGTGGTTACAAAAAATACATGTCATTGTAGTAAACGCATTTTGCAAAACGGTAACAAAAAATATAACGAAAGTATTCTGCATCTACAAAATCGAAGCCAATGAGAGATGAACTCTGTCTCAGCATCACGTCTTTGTCCCTCCACATGACAGGCAACGTTGTCAACAGGTATTGTTGCTTGGTTATCCTCAGAGTTCCTTAAAGGGGATTGGTTGGCTGTGGTGTTGATAACTAGAGATTGGTTGTAATGTTTGGTAGGTACTGGTGTACGTATGGTTGAATAGGCTGCAGTATCTTATTTCACGACACTCGTGGACTTTGCTATACTCAAACATCAACACACACACACACTCGTAGGCACACACACATTCATAGGCACATTAGCATACACACACACACACATATGCAAACACACACATCCCTCACACGTGCACTGATTCATCCTCACCACACACACACACACACACACACGCACACGCACACACACACGCACACGCACACACACACACACACACACACACACACACGCGCACTCGAGCGCTGTTGAGTGCCTTGTCTGTTCGCAGGCAGGGACGATCAGTTCCGTGCTGCATGCGGAGCTGCTGTCGGACTGCTGGATGGAAACACGCGCACACGATCGAGCTCAGTTACCGGAACACCGTCACCTTCCCCTACATCTGTAAACATCCATCTATAAGCGTCGACACCCGACCACGGCAGCGACCAAGTCCCTTGTGATGTCTCAAGGTCACAACACAAGGACACAAACACTCACACACGCCGTACGGCACAATGTAGGGTACGATATCCTATTGACCATAGGGCTCATGGGAGTAGCAGTACCACAGCTGTCTGTGAAACATCCATGCATGCTCGGTTCAGAACGAGAGAGTAGAGACAGTGCAGTACGGTGTGTGTGTAGAATCAGTACTGGGATGTGACCCACGGATCAAAGGCGGGACCGGTACCGATGGTCTCGATCACCGTAGCCGCTGCACGTCCAAAGCGCTCGTTACTATACGGACCAGGGTATGGTCACATGGCATTCATTTGAAACAGAGGACTTTGTTTGGGCTGTGACCTGTGTGCTGTTTACAAACCGGGCCATCTGCCCAGGCGAGTAAACATCCCGATGCGTGTTACAGTCGGGGGTGATGGGGGTTGGGAAGGTGTGTGTTCCAATGCTGCGCTCCCTCGAGAAGCCCCCGTGTTTGTGCGAGTTGCGTCCGCTCATTTTGCTCATTTGAATTGCATTGCATTAGGTGGGAGGGTTGGGCTGCGGGACTGTTCTGACTACCCCTGAGAAATGAAGCTCGCAACTGCTGTTCGGTGTATGTATGTATGTGTGTGTGTGTGTGTGTGTGTGTGTGTGTGTGTGTATATGTATGTGTGTGACTGTGTGTGTGTGTGACTGTGTGACCTCACAAAATATGATTCCTCACAGATTCCTGTAAACATCATTGTCCTGCTGAGCAGCTGTGAGTTTGAAACAGCAGCTGTAAACAGGAAAAGAGCATGCACAAACAGGAAGAGAGCATACACAAACAGGAAGAGAGCATACACAAACAGGAAGAGAGCATACACAAACAGGAAGAGAGCAAACACAAACAGGAAGAGAGAAAACACAAACAGGAAGAGAGCATACACAAACAGGAAGAGAGCATACACAAACAGGAAGAGAGCATACACAAACAGGAAGAGAGCATACACAAACAGGAAGAGAGCATACACAAACAGGAAGAGAGCATACACAAACAGGAAGAGAGCATACACAAACAGGAAGAGAGCATACACAAACAGGAAGAGAGTTTACACAAACAGGAAGAGAGCACACACAAACAGGAAGAGAGCACACACAAATAATAAGAGAGCACACACAAACACAAAGGAAATAAATAAAAAGTGTTTGTTCCCAAGGGTGTAACGGTTACCCGTGGTTAACATCGATGACATAAGCAAGGTCAGACTGTTAGGAGAGGGGGAAGGTCGGGGTTAGTCGGACACAACGACAGTGTTCAGCAATGAGCGAGAGGAGCGTGACTGTGAAGGTCTTAACCTCTGGATCTGTCTTCTTCTGCAGACGGTGACCCTGGCAACACGTCTCCTGAGGCCGGGGCCCAGTCACTGTTTGTTTGTGTCCCCCGAAGCTGCCTGCATGGTCCCCTGAGAGGGAGCGACGAACAGGAGGGGTGGGGGGCGGCTGTGTGTGTCAGGGGGGAGAGGAACAGAGTGTGAGCAAGACGAGGACAGCGCAAGAGCCAAATAGTGAGTGAGTGGTGGAGGGGATGAGAGAAGGAAAGAGACAGAGACAGAAAGGGGTGAGAATTCACGGAAAAGAGGGAGGGAAAGAATGAGAGAAATGTGAGATGAATGAAAGAAAGAGAGAGGGTGAAAGGGAGAGACAGAGAGAAAGAGGTGGTGGAAAAGGAGAGCGGGGGGGATGAGAGTAAAACAAGGAGAGAGAGAGAGAGAGAGAGAGGAGAGAGAGGAGAGAGAGGAGAGAGAGGAGAGAGACAGAGAGAGAGACACTGATCTGCACAGCTTGGTGCTGACAGGAGATGGGACAGCTGACAGGACAGTGTACGGGGGCTGGATGTGTCTCTCCAGACAGATGGGTTTCCCCACCAAGAGTTATTGCAGCTTCTGCTGTCCGGTTCTGCTCCTCCGGTTGCCGTAGTTGTCTCCCATGCAAGTCCTGTCCTGGAGCTTTCATGCCATTAGTGAAGCTGTTGACTGTCCATTACCCAAACACACACACACACACACACACACTTTTTGGGGAACGTTTTGACTTCCTCACCCCTCTCACTCCTCATAAATGTACATCTACATATTTCAATCCCTTTATTTTGTGCACCAGTCGACCCCGTTTAAAAAAAACTAGGCCTTTCTGTTCTGCGTATAACCCTTGTCTAGGATCTCGGATCAGCATAATGACTTGTGAAGGCCCTGTCTGTAAAGCGACACTGTCTCTGCCACAAAACAGACTGCCAATGACACCCTCACTTAGACCAGGAGCAGCTCATTACTGCTTCGGAACAGACCAAGAAGCGTCTCTGATGGCCTGTGAGAAAGATGATTATTTGCCCACATTTAGAAGGCTACGCGAAACCTATTTCTCATCCGAACGATCGGGTCGGGTGTTAAGGTGAGGTTATTTATCGTTCATAAAACAGAGAGAGGGAAGTATAGCGTCAGAGAACCTCCCGGAATAAAGTGCCGAACTCTCCGCATGACCATTTTCACTCAGAGAGAGAGAGAGAGAGGAGGAAAGACGAGGGAGAGAGGAGAGAGAGAGAGAAGGAGAGTGATGGAGGATGAGAGGGAAAGATAGAGACAGAATAGAGAGAGAAAGATTTAGGAAGAAAGAAAGAAGGAAAGAAGGGGAGAATGAAAGTGAGAGGGGTGGAGAGAGAGAAAGAGAGAGAAAGAGAGAAAGAGAGGAGGAGAGAGGGATAGAGAGAGAAAGAGAGGGAGAGAGAAAGCACGAGAGAGAGAGAGAGCGGAGAGTGAATTATAGATGGCCTGTAGTTTCTGCTCACTCTGCAGTTCCATGGCTCTAACCATTGTTGCGTGGGAGAGAAGCTTTTGAATATACAGGTGGTAAGGACCAAAGTGATAAGTGTGTGTGTGTGTGTGTGTGTGTCTGCATGTGTGTGTTGTCCTCAAAATGCAGGGTGTCGAGAGGGGATGCAGCCAGGCGGATCAGAACAGGGCTCAGCACAGCGGAGGCCAGAGTCGATGATGATTGGCTACCGCCGCCCAGGACAGCGTTGCCCCCAGTGACAGTGGTGTACGGAAGCTGCTAGTCAGTGACTGGCCTGGGGGGGTCTACAGGCAGCAGGAGATGCTCTGCATAATCCCCCCCACAAACCCTGCAGCATACTGCACACACACACACACACACACACACACACACACACACACACACACACACACACACACACACACACACACACACACACACACACACAGAGCACAGACACACACACACACACACACACAAGCACAACAGTTGGGACGCAATCTTGCTGTAGCAAAATTTGTCAAATTGGAGAAAAGTGCACGGTCGTATTTGTGAGGTATTTCATTATAATTGTATTGATCTCTGAAAATATATGTTTCGTTCCCTAGGGAGAAGATAATCATCAAAACAGTAGTAAACAATGTAGAAATGTGACTCAAGAAAAGCTATCACAGTTATTTCATAAGTGCTTTTCTTTGTGTTTTTTTTGCTATTAAAAAGGGCCACTAGAACACACTGACACACACACACACACACACTCTCTCTCTTCCTTGCAGATGCACCCAGTAATATTAATATTTGAGCTCATTAGAAGTGATGGGAAGAGGCGAGGACAGGGCCACCATGTGATCCTGAGGCAATAATGCTCCACAGATGATAATGACCCTCAGCAGGGTGATAATGTAGGCTGCATCTAACACTGACAACGTAGCATCGGACGAATGCCATTCGGCCCACAGCAGTCGTGTGCGTGTGTGTATACTTTACCTGTGTCCGTGTGTGTGTCTGCATGCGTGTATAGTGTTTTACAAGCGTATGCATGTGTAAGTGTGTGTGTTTACTGTATGTGTGTCTGTATGTAGGTGTGTGTGTACTGTACAATTATCTTGTGTGTGTGTATGTGTATGTCGGTGTGTGTGTTGGCGTGTGTACTGTACGTCAGTGTGTGTGTGTGTGTGTGTGTGTGTGTGTGGTGTGTGAGTGGAGTGTGCTGATGGATGCTCTCCACCCCATGGCAGCTGCAGTAGTATGGTAATGAAGATCATTTAGACCATCAACATGCCAGGGTAGGACCTGTGATCTACCAGACACACGCTCACCAGTGCAGACAGAGGAGTGTGTGGGTGTGTGTGTGTGTGCACCTTTGTGACACACGGAAGGTGGGTGGAGAGAGAAGAGAGGGGAGGGTGTGATAGAGAGAGAGAGATGGAGAGGCGTAGAGAGAAACAGTGAGAAAGAGCGAGAGATAAAGATAGGGAGAGAGATAGAAAAATATATATATATACAGACAGAGATAGACAGGACAGGAATACAGGTATCCGTCGGCTGCAGATTTCAACACGTCTTCCCTGAATGTTGTAGGGTTACATTCAGTCAACACAGACAGAAGAGTTTAAGCTGCACAAGACACCATCCCTTTAAATACCGGTCACTATCTTCAAACACATTCTGCGTGCGGGTGTTTGTCCATGCGCGTGCACGTGTGTGTTCGTGTGCACGTGCAGTATGTGCTATGTTCAAAGGTGGTACCTGTTGGCCTCGCTGTAATGTCAGGAGGCAATCTGTTGCAGCTCTGCAGCCTCTCTGCCGTTTGCTCATTTAGAAAGATGAAAGATATTCAAATGTTGAGAGCTTTAATGAATGGATTATGAGATTTGCAATTCTCATTCAATTACCGGGCCGCCAGTACAGTGGGCCGCAGTCAGTCTTAGCCACCGAGCGGCGTCGGGTAATGAGAGCAACAGCAAGCGGAGACATTTACATTTTTGACGCCTTTGCAATGCAAGAATGACCGTTTTCCCCCCCCCACTCTCTGTCTTAAACCTCTAAGGATAAACACACATAAATAATTAATGGAAAATTCTTCCTGCATTGTGATAAATTCAGCTTTAAAGAGAATGCCTGTCACCTCTGGTTAGTGTTACTGTGATAACGGGACAGAGAGAGAGAGACGAGGAAATGAGAGGGGAGAGAAAGGGTGGGAGAGGAAAAGAGAGAGAGAGTGAAAGAGAGGGAGGGGAGGTAGGAAAAGAGACATAAAGAGAGAGGCAGAAATGGAATGAGATCAAAAAAAAGAAAGGGGGACGGGGTGAGTAAGGGGGGAGGGAGAGTGAAAGAAAAAGAGAGAAAGGGAGAGAAAGAGAGCAAAATAGAGGAAGAGAGAGAGTGCTGGAGGCCAGAGAAACTGTCCTTCTTTGCTGGCCCTGATGGCACAAACATTTTCTATAATGACTTTTATATAAATGCAAGTTTACGAGGAAAATGCATTTTATACCCTCCTGACACTTTCACAATCACCTCTGTGTGTATATATTGTTACACTCGAGTTGTACTTAACACAAGAGTTAAGCATAACTTATAAATGTCAACCATGACCTTGTAAAACGTCAGAGAGCCAGAGTCAGTGTAACTTTAGAAAAAGTTTTTAAATAATTTACGTTTTCAATCCTTGTGCACTGCAGTGGTGGCCAAAAATAAAAGTAACATTTACACTGTAAAAGAGAATTGAATGGATAAGCTTCACGATGCATTTGTGACCTCATAAAATGACAGTAGTATTTGTGGAAGTGTACAGTTTAAATTTTCATTTTCTAGTAGGCCCAGATTGGTGTTGATATTGGAATGAGTATTGCCATGAGTATCAGCATGAGTAAAAAAAGATACTAATACTAAAGCTTGTACGACTGTGCTAATGCCAGTAATACTGATGTTAGTAATAGTGTCCCATTAGCATTAGCATAGGATTCGGTAGTTCTATTATTAGCATAGCCTTGTGCACCGAGTGCACCTTTAAAGCGGGTGATGTGTTCTCTGTCACAACACAGTGTTGTTGTTTGAACGTGCTACCAGGCTAGATGAAAAAGTACAGGACGCGTCATTAAACTGGAATTTGGGACACCTCTTGAGGGGGATTGTTCTCCGGAACAGACGAGCAATTGTTGATTTAGTCTGAATTTCGTCACGTCTCGTCTTTTCTTCTCGTGGTAATGAGAGTTGTTGTGGTTGTACCGCGGCTCTCTCTCTCTCTCTCTCTCTCTCTCTCTGCGTCTCCCTTGTCCTGTCAGCGTGTGATTTCTGGAACAGCCGCATGCAAATGTGACAAACGTTTGAAAAGGGAAGAGAAAAAAAAGAGAGAAAAAAAAGAAGGTGAGTTGGGCTATCATCGGAGGAGTCGGGACGGAATGAAATTAGCTAGCTGATTGAACCGCTGAAAGACAAAGCGTGCATAAAATCCTATTTGAGTTAACCAGGCGGCTGCAAAGTGTGTCTGCTTAGTGTCAGTCATCCAGGAGCCTGTCTTTGAGCTCTCCTCTCTCTCATCTGTGATGTCTCCGGAATATTCTTCTGTGTCCTGTAACAGACTCTCTCGCGCGCAAACACACACAGACACACGCGCACAGATGACGACTCCACTTCAACGCTGTCTGGCTGGAACTGCCAGCTCTCTCGGAGACGGACAGAGGGCCTGTTAGTGGGGGATGTGAAGGCTAGCTGTGTGTGTTTGTACAGGCGAGTTTAACTGTGTCACAACAGCAGTGATGGGGGGGGGAGGGTCACCTTGCTGGACTGTCATGGGGAGTCAACGTTGAGGCTGAGTCAGAGGGCGGTGGGAGTCAAAGCAGCCAAGTGTGTGTGTGTGTGTGTGTGTGTTTGTCACACCAGCCTCAGCCTCATTAGACTCACAAAGGCAGCAGTAATGATTGACAGTTATCTACAGTAGGGTGCTATTCCATAACGCTGCCACACACTCTCGCACACACGCACACACACACACACACACTCATCCTCGCTGGACACACACGTCCTCAGCTGTCAGTGATGAGAAGTGACTACTGATAGAGGCAGTTGGAGGTAATTGGTCCTTCTTTATTTAGCTCTGTGAATACTAAATCATTACTGTAGCTGTCATTGGACTAACATGGAGCCTTGCTGAAAGATTCTGCCAGCCTGGCCTACTTTAGCTGTTACTAAACGCCACGACACACACACACACACAAACACACAGCACTTAGCCTCTGTTGCTACCGTGGCGCTGAATGTAAGTGGACTTGTTGGTGCCTCAGACCACTTCAGTAGCTTTTTGTTATCCAGCCTGGAAGAATTAGATTGGTACAGTAACAGGACATAAATGATTAATACACTGCATTGCAGAGATAACTCCTCTTTTTTTTTGCCACAGTGAATCCATATTTATATATATTTGTGTATGTGTGTGCGTGTGCGTGTGAAAAAGAGAAGGAAAAAAAGAGTGTGGATCAGTTTTTGTGTGTGTGTGTGTGTGTGTGCGTGTTAAACAGAGACAGAGAGAGAGAGAGAGAGAGAGATATATATATATAGAGAGAGAGAGAGAGAGAGAAAGCGAGAGAGAGGGTCAACACATTGAGCGGGTCAATGTGTTGAATCTGCGTGAAATTCCTCTCAAATTAATCTCCAAAAATAATATTCCCTCCGTGGCAGGGCTGAGATCCTCTCCCTAAACACATACACACTGGAGAGCCAGCTACAAACAAGATGGGGAACGAAGAAGTGTCTTCCTCTGCTCCACGTTTCAGCGCACCAGACCGACAGCCTAGACACGACCCCCTGTGTGCCTCCACCGAGCACAGAGAGGAGTTCTGATAATCAATTTGAAGTTTTGCCTCGTCAGACAAACAGTTGCTTGTGACTTTAGACATCGCTCAGAGATTTCCCACATGTAGACCAACAGATGGCTGGATCTGCCGTCACTTTGCTCCGCTCGTCAACAGACTACCAGGTCTGGAGATACACACACACACACACACACACACACACACACACACAGTCAAATACATACAAGCACACACACAGGCAAAGATACATTATAACACACCCAGTCAAAGACACACAAAGTCACTCGCACAATTATACTGTACATGCACATAGGCAAAAAACGTACATGGAAATGGTACACAGGGTAAGACACACACAACAACGCTAAACATACACAAGCAAGCACACACACCACTGCCTGCCAGTGGATTAGGGAGCATGTAGTAGTTTAGATGTGGGTTTGTGTCCAATTATGAGACTGCCATCGGTATGGAAATAAGACAACCTGATACACTACCAGAAGATGCAGTAATAGAAGACAAACCAATGAGTGTTAGTGTGTGTGTGTGTGTGTGTGTGTGTGTGTGTGTGCGTGTATGTGTGTGTGCGTGTATGTGCACAAATATGTTTGTGTGTTTTTCTTTTCTTCATTTTCGTTTCCTTCTCAGATTCCCTGAGTGCGCAGGATTAGAACAGGGTAATTATTGTACCCTTCGCAAACACCCAGTGCCGGAGATTAGGATTCAGATTATCCTCACCTATACGGTAAAGATAATCCAGCATTACACAGGATTGATTCCAAGTAACACTGGTTGTTATTAGTGCTGACTGACAGATATGCCATGGCATGCAGTATCTTGCTCTGTGAACCAGATCAGGGCAGTAAAGGAAGCCTAGTGGGAAAGGAGGGAACAGTGTACAGGAGGGGGGGGGGTGAGGGGGAGGGGCATCAGGTGTCTGTGAGGAGGAGGCGGAGGGGCGGTCGGGGGACGGATAACAGACGCCACCGTCCCCTTCGCTGGCGCGGCCGCGCATACCAACGAAGCCCGCCAAACCTCGCAGCATACCAACGACGGGGGTGCCGACGGAATACCAACCAGCCCCACGCCAGTCCCGCTCTCTCCCAGAACTGCTGAATAACTGTCTGCTCTGACCTGTGGGGCAGTGGGCGACCGACGGAACTCGTACAGTCTCCGAGCGTCCCTCGTCGGGACACGGATCGAAGCGCGACCTGCTCGATCTACCGCCGTCCCCTCATACATACACATCCTGTTATTCCTTATAGGGCTTCTCATGTCTGTGTACATACATGTGTATCGTACTATACAGCTTTCCTTACACACTGTCTCGCTAGCCCCCGTACATACATACATGCCTGCATAGTGCAGTGATGCTGCTCTTTCATTCATGCTGCACTGGAGCGATGTTCCTCGGGCGCACCATAGGATCGCAACCACAGATCAATAGATACAGCGGGAAAGAGAAAGAGAGACAGGCGGAGACAGAAAAAGAGAGATACGGGGAAGGAGATACTGAAAGAGACAGAGAGTAAGGTGAAAATAGAGTGGGAGAGAACAGCGTTTGGCTGGTCCTTCCTCAGGAGAAGAACAGATTGTGACCTTGCCGTCTCAACAAGTATCTGCGAGACAGAAGTGGATTATTTGTTTAACAATCATAACCTCACACCTGCTTCTCCCGGTTCTTGTTCGTTCATCTGTTGTTTTCCCCCGTCCACAAATGACTCCCCCCTCAAGATGTGCTGTTGGAATCGCCCCAGTGTCGGTACAACAAACACACTCACAGTCTGCCCTCTTTTCCGGAACGTTCCTCAGACTGACAGAAGGCGAATAAGAGGGTGGGTTCTGGTGCCATGTCATAGTCAGCTTGACTGGCAGACAATAGAATACTGATGTGTTTTCGGTGTGAGGGGGGGGTAGAGAGAGGGGGAGGTACAGGTCTGGGCACGCTCAGATCAATTACCTCTGCACCCCACCCCCCTGTTGAGCTCCCCAGGCAGGGACACACAGATGAAGTCTGAGAGGGTCTTTAATGAGAGCCCCCAGGGATGTCACGCACACACACACATACTGTACACACGCATACGCACACATGCACAAAAACAGCTCATGTTATAGAGGAACCTGTGATCATGTGTGTGTGTGTGTGTGCGTGTGCGCATGTGT
Source organism: Mallotus villosus (assembly GCA_903064625.1). NCBI lineage: Eukaryota > Metazoa > Chordata > Actinopteri > Osmeriformes > Salangidae > Mallotus > Mallotus villosus. The sequence continues at coordinate 152,477 of CAEFZP010001287.1, read as the reverse complement.
GTGTGTTGTGCCCCAACCTCTGCATATTTTACCCCCTCATCACTGGGTTTCTTTGAACAGTGTCGAGGTGACAGCCAGCCTTCCTCACAGGACCTTACAACCCCCTCCCTCGCTCTCCACTCACCTCTCCCTTTCTTCCCTCTCTCCACAATCATCCCTTTCTCCTCCTCACTCCCTTCCTTCTTCTCTGCCTTTCTCCTTTCTCATCTTTCTTCCCATTGCTCCTTTTCTCCCACTCTCTTCCTGTACCCCCCCCCCAAACTCTTCTCGCCATCTATCTCTTTCCCTCCTCTCCCTCCCTTTTCCCTCTGTCTCTGTCTCTCTCTCTCTCTCTCTCTCTGGGTGTAAATCTGTCAGACGGGTCCTTTAATGCCAACGCGTCGCGCTGCCTGATCCCTTTCGCCATGGCCTTCTCTCCCCTTTTCCCCTCTCTCCCCTCTTCTCTCTCACGATATCTCCCCTCTCTCCCTACCTCCCTCTTTCTCTCCCTCCCCCCCCCCTCCTCAGTCTCTCCCTCGTCCCTCTCCCCTCCTCGCTCCGCTCCTCGCCCCGCGACCTTGACAGCCTCTCCCTTTCTCCGCCTGTGAACTCTCCCCACTCGCCCCTCTCTCTCCCAGCCTCCCAGCGCTGTAAGCCCCCGTCACCTCTTTCAACCCTCCGCCCTCCCATCCCCCCCCCCGATCCCCCCCGCCCCCACCCACGCCCCCAGTCCCAATTTATGGGTTCTGATGCCTTCAATAAGGACACATAATAAGGCCTGCTAGCAGACAGACAGGCAGGCAGGGGACCAGCCCACCATTATTACCTCTTGTCTGCGTGCCTCCTCGGCTCAGGTTGAAGCCTGTGGAACACGAGAGGGGGATCAGTGAAAACACAGCAGTCAGCCTTTTAACAGGCTTTAGCTGTTTATTGCCAGCGCTGTTGGCTTTGCTTTTGCTGCCGCTACGCCTATTGCCTTTGCTATTGTTTTCTGTATCGATTTTGCCACTCTGACTGCCATCACTATGGCCCTTGCTCCTCATTTTGCAGATCCTTTTCCTCCTCCTCTTCCTCCTCTTCCTCCTCCCTCTAGCCCAATTCCTGCACCCCCCTCCTCCTCCCGCTCGTTCTCCTGCACCCCCCCCCTCCTCCTCCCGCTCGTTCTCCTGCACCCCCCCCCTCCTCCTCCCGCTCGTTCTCCTGCACCCCCCTCCTGCTCCTGCTCCTGGCCTGTCCGCGCTGACGCCGGATGAAAACTCTGCTGGTTAATAAGAAATCAAAGTGCGTCGGGGAGGTGACCTCGGTGACCTCGGTGACCTCGGTGACCTCTGCGACCTTTGAAACACTGATCGGACCCACGGGGAGACGTCTGCAGGGAACGCCATCACGATGAATGCAGATCTGAAGTGAAGCTTCGTAGTCGGCGGTACAGCAGACCAGTTGGATCTCGCTCTGAACGAGTCAATACAGCCTCAGGTCTGCCGTAGCTTCAGCTAAGTGAGTTTGGACGCTTGGAAACATCGTAGACTAGAGTAGAGTCGTATTTTATTGACACCCTGGGGGAAATTGCACTATAAGAGCCGCGTCAAACGGCCAAATACAATAAAGGTAACCCTTTATAAAGTTGACAAAAACAAATGTTGCTACTAGGACCTGGCAGGATGTTTTCTTGGTCTGACAGCAGACAGCCGAGGGACTGGAGGACTGGGGTTTGATACGCTGAGCAACAGTTGTCTTAAGCCCTGTCCTTGTCTTCTCTGTGAAGTCCTCCAATGTGACAGCTCTCAACATGTATGTGTTTGTATTGTGTGTGTATATGTGTGTGTGTGGTGTTTTTGTGCCGTGTGTCTGTTGTGTGTTTCTCTGTAGGACTCAGAGAGCTGTTTGTGTCGTGTGCACTTCAGCCCTACCTTCACTTTGACTCACACCCACAGACAGATCATCTCTTTCTCTCCCCCCTCTCTCTCTCTCCCTCTCTCTCTCTCTCTCTCTCTCTTCTTCTCTCTCCCACCCTCCCTCCCTCCCTCCCCCCCTTCCCATCACACGGAGACAGAGACGAGTAACCTCAATCAGGTCTCCGCCTCAACTCCAATTAGCAGCCTGTAGAGGCTGGGGCTGCAGCCTGTAGAGGCTGGGGCTGCAGACTGTAGAGGCTGGGGCTGCAGCCTGTAGAGGCTTGGGGTTGCAGACTGTAGAGGCTGGGGCTGCAGCCTGTAGAGGCTGGGGCTGCAGGCTGTAGAGGCTGGGGCTGCAACCTGTAGAGGCTGGGGCTGCAGCCTGTAGAGGCTGGGGCTGCAGCCTGTAGAGGCTGGGGCTGCAGACTGTAGAGGCTGGGTGCTGCAGATTGTAGAGGCTGGGGCTGTAGATTGTAGAGGCTGGGGCTGCAGACTGTAGAGGCTGGGGCTGCAGCCTGTAGAGGCTGGGTGCTGCAGCCTGTAGAGGCTGGGGCTGCAGATTGTAGAGGCTGGGGCTGCAGCCTGTAGAGGCTGGGGCTGCAGCCTGTAGAGGCTGGGGCTGCAGATTGTAGAGGCTGGGGCTGCAGATTGTAGAGGCTGGGGCTGCAGATTGTAGAGGCTGGGGCTGCAGATTGTAGAGCCTCATCGAACGACATCCTGCATTTCTCTCGGGTCCTCTTTGTGCTGCACAATCCCTGCAGTAAAGAAACGCTGTAGAGCTGTACATTGTGTGAACATGCCTCACACCCCTTCAGTAATTAGTAAACTAGCTTCAACCGGTTGCCTTTTTCAACGACCACAGTTTGCTTTAAAGGTCCCATGACATGCTGTTTTTGGATGCTTTTATATAGTCCTTAGTGGTCCCCTAATACTGTATCTGAAGTCTCTTTCCCGAAATTCAGCCTTGGTGCATAATTACAGCCACTATGAGCAGTCCCACAATGAGCTTTCCTTGGTACGTGCCGTGTCTGTATCTTTAAATGCTATGAGGAGGAGAGAGGCTGGGCTAACTGCCATGCTTCGGTCGTTTGCAAGCCATGTTGTCTCTCGAGGAAAAAACAATATTGTGTTTGCAGATCGTAGCTTATTTTCTCATACGCGGGCAATGGGCGGGCAAGCAGAGAAAGGGGAGGTAACCTTTCCTCTTATGACGACATAAGAGGAACATTTCATGTCAAAGGCGGAAAGAATACCCAGGGCTTGGTTTACACCTATCAAAATGTCTAGCCACTGGGGGACCAAAGGCAGGCTAGGGGAACTCATGTTAATGTTAAATAACCTCCTAAAGTGACATTTTCACGTCAATGGACCTTTAATAGGCATTGCCTTTTAGGGAAACACTCAGCAACCATGCTTGTATCATGCCATGGTTCCATAGGTGCAGATGCAGAAGTCTGGGGAGAGGGAAGGAAAGATATCTCCTCATTTAAACTGGTTGACTTGTGCAGTCATGATAGTTCAGTCTTCTGTCTGTTATTGTCGCCTCCGGGATTGTTGCTTTGCTGGCATCATCATGTTAGAGATGGATAGCTGTGTGCTGTCATCTACTCCACCACGCATGTGCACGCATGCACACACAAACTCTCACACACACACACTTGCACGCACAGACACTTGTGCACACACGCACGTCGAGTGCATCCACATGCAGTGTTGAGACACACTCTGACTGCTGCTTGAATGCAGACACACACACACACACACACACACACACACACACACACACACACACACACACAGCACACGAGTGCTGATGGCAATTTGAGTTTGGATCAAGGTAATCAGGCAGAGCCTCTGTAGCAGACAGCAGCCATACGAGAGGAGCCTGTTTGTTATTCTGTGAATCGTTCGTTCTGTTAATTGTTTACAGTCGTTAATCAAATTAGCGAGTCATACACACACACATCAGAGATGCAAACACAGAGCGGAGCGCGCGCTGAGCCGCGCTGAGCCCCGGCCGGGGTTGGAGTCACGCCGTTTCATCACAGATTAATCATTGCGCCCTCCAGCGCCCTGCTCCGATGATAAAGAGGCTAATTCAGAAACATCACACACACAAACACAAACATCAGAACGAACCTCAAGCCCGACACACATCAGAAAACATAAAGCAAGCAGCTGATGGAAAGAGGGCTTCACTGCTTCTGTGTCTGAGGGAGGTTGAAACACCAATAGGACTGAAGTCGTTATAGGTAGACCATTGAAGCCGGATTAGTTTTAGGTATATATGTCGCCCTTAAAGTGTAGCCTGGAGAAATAATGTCCCTTTGAGTAGCTTTGAAACCCTGCCCTCCAAATGGAGTCTTTCAATTTAGAAATGGTTTTGGATGCCCGAGTGCTGCACTCAGACACGTGTTAGTCTTGATGGGAGCGTGGATGTGAGGAGGACAGGGGTTCAGCCCCTACTGGCTACAGTCATGCACTGTCCTAACTTGATATGCAGGGATTATCTTTGCCCACCCCAACACTGTACGATATAATGCTAATGTCGTCATCGTCGATAAAGTGCATCATACATGCTCCTCTTTATCGCCGTTCTACCCGTTAGACAGAGAAATCAGCTCAACGGCTCAAGGAGCACAAATACTGATGCAATTTCCTTTTTTGGCATCACAATCGCTTTAACTTTTCGCCCCTCCAGGCTTCCCGTTCACTGACTGGCAGAGAGAGAGCGAGGCTTTGGAAAAAAAAAGGAAAAAAATACAAATACAAGAAAACATGGAAAGGCTATTGGATGCATTTGATACCAACACATCATCTGTGTGGGCTTTTAGTCTTGGTGGGTGCTGCCCTGCAGCCAGTGTTCATCCAGCTTTGAGGGAGCCAGAGAGCTATTAGCTCTGTGGTGGATAAGACCTCCACATGACTTGGTTCTCCTTCTGCTAATGCCTCCACAGTGAGAATGACAAGCCAAAACCCTGATTACACTCTCAGTCTCTCCTCAGCTCTGATGCCATCTCATGGAACGCTCCTTTTTAGCCTTTATCAAAGCCTCTACTGACTCGTGGGGTTTCTTTGCCCCGATGAGGTTGTGACTGTGGTGGTGGTTGTGGTTGCTGTTCATGACTTTTGGTGTTGTGTGTTTGAAACCCCCCCCAGAATGGCTCGCTTGTTTTTCAGGATCGAGATCACACACACACACACACAGCCCCGGGAAAATCAACAGAACTCCTGCCAAGAAGCCGTTGTTGAACAAACAGAGAAAGAAAAGGTAAATCCTGGAAGACGGAGGAGATGTACGGTACGAGAGATAGAACAATAGAGGGCCGCTACGACAAATAGATGAACAAGATATTTTGGGAGCCTCGCATTCCACTTCCTTAAATCAGAGCTTGTTTTCTCTAGTCCAGCGCGGCGATCACCGATGATAATCCTTCCGACTGTGTCATCATTCTGCGGTCCTTGGTTAATGGAGTATCATTATAACTAATGTAAAAAGGAAGTCTTAGCCAAGACAGTACCCCGCGCCAGTAGGAAACTGGCAGAAAGGCATCTCTGCTGGATGCAAAAGGTGTTTTTCAGTCCAACTTTACTCTTTTCGCTAATTGGAGAACGAAAATAGGTCAAGCGTGCGAGGAGGCGCAGAAGCAGCTTATACAGTGTCATTATTTTCCCCCCTTTTTTAACATCCTTAACGAAAGTTACTCCGAGAATTTCAGTCTTTTCTCTTTGTTACCATTCTCCTCCAAGGTCTCCTGTCTCCGCCACAGAAAAGCTCCACAGTGATAAAAGGCCTTGCCTTGATTAACGACACCCCTATCTGCAAAGAACCCTCCCCCCCTTAAACAACAGTTGTAGCAGAGGCGGTTTGAAACCCCGCTGTTGCAGTGAAACTAAAGCTAAAAGGCCACGCTGGTACGTGTGGATGCCCTTGGCTTTAGGTCTAATGATAGATGGTGGGGTTTGGCAAGCAGAAGACCCCATGAATGTTCAGGGGGGAAACCCTGTAGACCAGGTCGTGTAGGAGAGCTCAGCGTGTGCCTGCACAGTGATAATGATGGTGCTACACCCCTACCGGACTCCACCACATCTCCATAAATATCCCCTTCCTGTTTGACCCTGGCTCGTTGTCTTTCCTGCCCGCGTCCCACAGAGCCGGTGGAGTTTTCCTGGCAGGAAGGTGTTTGATGATTCGCTCGCCACCTCCGCGACCTCACCTGGCTCTAGCCCGCCGACGACTTGACCTCTGACCCGTGACATCGCGGCCACGACGAGACGCCTCGCGTGCCGCTCGCCAGGTTTCCCGACGCTTTGTGACTCTTTGTTCCGCTTCGGCGGTGCGGGCACACAAATATAAACACACACATCAGGTGGATGAAAAGGTCTCCGACTGGAAGCGGTGAGTCAGAATTTTTGGGTGCCCGTGGAGCAGAGCGGCGTGGGGAGCTGTGCTACGCTCTTCTCTCTCTCTCTCTCTCTCTCTCTCTCTCTCTGCTCTCTGCGTCCTGCTGGCTTGTTGCTATCTGAAGGTTACAGGCACGCCGGCTGCCTCTCTCTCTGGTCGGGGCACAGCTCTCTCATCTGGCCAGGATTCGTACTAACGTAACACCGCTGGACAGGGACGACTGTAGGTGCTCCCGTGCGCGCGGCGCGTGTGTGACAAGTGCATGCGTGCGCAAGAATGAGGCATGTATGTTTGCGTACGTCAGTGAGAGAGCATGTGTCCGAGTGTGTGTGTGTGCACTTCAGTGTGTGTGTGTGTGTGTGTGTGTAAAGAACATCATGGGCCTGATTTCCCCTCCAGGGCTGGTTGAATCGATTGCTGTGGAAAGTGCTGAAATAGCAGCACAGGATCTGTGGCGCTGCTGCGAGCGAGGGAGCAGGAGAGAGACGCAGCCCTAGTGAGTCACTGGAGCTGAAAACATGAACAGGAGTGCTGACTTCTGAAACAAGGCAAACACCTCCCCGCGCTACTTGAGAGCGCCTGTTTCAAGATCAGGCCCCACTGTTCTGCTTCCTGACTGCAGTGGGCTTGCTCGCACACACGGACACACACTCAGACACGCGCAAACACACACACACACACACACTAAAGCAGAATGCACTGCACACGCAGACTTCGGTACATGTTCGCAAACATGCATGTATTCTGACGCATGGACATGCAGCACATGCGTGTGTGTGAGCTCACACACATGCACTTGGGATTCTTCTGGTAGCATACCTAAACTTGAGAGTGAACAAGAGAGGGATAGAGAGGAAGGGAGAGGAGAGAGGAGAGAGGAGAGAGAGAGAGAGAGAGAGAGAGAGAGAGAGAGATGAGAGAGAGAGAGAGAGAGAAAGGAAGAGAAAGAAGAGAGAAAGAGAGGGGAGATGAGATGGCAAAAGGGAGGGGAAAGACAGAGAGAGGGAGAGGAAAAAGATGGCGAAAGAGAGGGGGTGAGGAGAGAGAGGGAGAGAGAGAGAGAGAGAGGGAGAGGAGAGAAGGGAGAGAGAGAGAGCATTGTGTTCCATGAATAGCCTCTTATCTGCAGAAGAGGATCCTGTGAGGAACACTGAAGATATTAGGGCCACTGGGATGTACAGTAGGGGAGGAGGTGCAGAGAACCCCATCTCACTGAGTTAAGATCCTCCGTCACAAAAAGTGAGACGTCCTGTTTACATCACTCCGCAACAATAGCCGAAGAGATCGTTTGACTGATTAGACGTACAGTGTACTGAAAACCTACACAAAGGTCCATGAGTGTAAACTCTCCTGGAGAAGAGCCTGCTTCAGCATGATTAATGTGGGCATGAGGATTTGAGCTTACTAGGTTACCGCAGTCTGGCAGACAACATGGACTCAAACCCGATGCTATTTCCGGAGGATGTGTGGTGTGAGAGCTCGGTGAAACATATTGATAAAATGAACCTTGAATGGGCAGCCTGGGTTGAGAGCGGGATTACATAAACATATTACTGAGACAAGGCCCACCTCTCAGAGAAGACCCGCCACCATATATCTCCCACGCCCTCTCTCTCTCTCCTGCTTGTGTTGTCTCTCTCTTGTTCCCTCTTGTCTCTCTCTCTCTGTCTCTCTCTCTTTGTTCTCATCGAATTCCCCCCCCCGTCTTCCGTTCTCTCTCGTTTTCTCTGTGTCTTGTTCTCCCTCGCTCTCTCTCTCTCTCCGTCTCTTTCACTTTTACTCCCTCATCACATCTTTCAGTCTGTCTTTCTGTCTCAATCTCTGTCTCTCCCACTATCTCTTCTTCTCCCCCCCCCATCTCCTTCAGTGGGGTCTGTAACAGATTCGATGGACATGCAGCCTCACTGTTCTGATATCCACAGACGTCCACACACATCACTTCGTGCCAATCATCCGCAAGCGTTCCCTCTCGTCCCATGTGTGTGAGTGCGTGCTCGGTTCATCCATTTTTTCTCGTGAAAAATTTGACCTGTGAAACTGATTTCTTCCATTCCATTGCCAGAATGACATGATTCACTTAATTAACCACTTATAAATTGCTTTTACAGTCCCATCAATGACGTTGGAGTCGTACACAGCCCTGGGCTCCACTTTGTGCCCAATATGGTTGACAACAATGATCACGAGACAATGTCTCCACATAGCTTCACCACAGGTATTCTGACAATTGAAAGGCATTATCTGAGTTCACAATGTAAGGGAATTCAGCTGAACACAGTTGCCTCTTTAGACCACAACAACAACAAAACACAGTGGAAATAGAGTGCATTAAAATGCAATGAAACTCAATAAAATATGGTTGAACTGTACATACGGAACAGTTCAGCAGGTACAATACACCACAATGGGACCATACAGTGGGATCCAGTAGAATACAGTAGAGTGCAGTAGAATCTAGGAGGGTGTGAGTCATCGGGGGGGGCTCACTTCGGAGCTGTTCAATGGCAGCTCCAGTGGCTTTCAGCAGCAGATTTGCTCTGCGTTCAACCTCTCCCTCAGATCAAAGGCAGCCGAGAGGCCTCCATTCTCCTCAGCCCCTCTGAATATGCATGACGTTTTAATTCCACGCCAACACAGAGGAGGGAGATGAGAGGTCGAAACAAATGCACCCGCTCCACAAGACACTCCACGCCGAACCAACCGACGGTTAGTCAGCCGGTCTTTGGTTGAGGAGAGGGGAGCTGGTTGTCGCTGTGGCTGAGCGGCATCAGAATGCAGAGAGACACTCTCAAACCTCACACACTGGAGCACACTTCTCACACTTGAGCAGATTTCAAATACTTTTAGCCGCTTGTGCCAAAAACCACACACATACAGAGAGCAACAGGCAAGCACAATTAACACAGCGTAAAACACACTCCCGGTGCTCAAGCCGAAACATTTGCCTAATAGAAGAACAAGTTCAGCATTATCAACTCCCCATTCTGGAAATTACACAGTGTACTCGATGTGCGTGTGCATAATTAAACAGCCCAAGTTCAACACAGCAACAAGAGCTCAACTGTCCTTTTAGTAGAAATGTGCAAGTGGTTGCTATTAAAAATGTACCGACTGGCTGTGTGTGCTGTGCTGCTGCCTTAGCAAGCTGCTTCAGCTGTATGTCAACCAATCTGGGTCAAGTCTTCCTTCTCCCTGCCTCCCTCCCTCCCTCTCTCTCTCTCTCTCTCTCTCTCTGCCTCTCTCTCTCTCTCTGCCTCTCTCTCTCTCTCTCCCTCCCTCTGCTCTCCTCTGCCGGAGAATATTTGCCTAGCTACAGCTCACAGAGGAGCAGGCCTCACGCTCCATCTCAAACTAACTCAAATATAAAGCTGATTATAAATGATTGAGAAGGACTGATAAATAATTTCCAGCATTATTTTCCTGTGGTGGATGTTTAGTTTTTTTTGGCAAGCCCACAACGTGTGTTATTCCAAGCTTATGGTGATGAGTTAGTCAAATCTGTGTTGTCTCCCGCCCACCCACTCTATCTCTCTCTCTCTCTCTCTCTCTTGTGCAACTCTATGAATCACACTACTGTACAAGGGGGCCATAGAGAGCCGCTACACACACTCTGTATCAGATCCAACCGTAACTGACCCATCCAAAACGACACAGTGGGGATTGAACCCAGTTCTAAACCCCCAATGAGCCAAAACCTCAGTTGGACCCGGAGGACATCCTTTTGAGTCTCGGGGAGGACTTGTGGAACGAATCCGATCACCCTGTTTCACCCTTGCCCCTGTCTCCTGCCTAGCCTGTCAACCCCCTGTCTTGTCTCACCTGACCCGTCTAACCTTCCTCTCCTCTGACCTGTCTCACCTCTTCCCACTTTCTTTCCTGGCCTGTTAGTCAGCTTGTTAGAGTGTGTGGTGGCAGCGCCGAATGGCTCTGAGCCAAGTACTAAACATACACGCACACACACACATACACACACGGCAATATGTCTTAGGGCGGAAATGAACACGCAGACACTTATACACACACACACACACACACCACCATATACTGCAGGCGATGCTTCTGACTGTGTCCTAACAGATCACTGCTAATGTCTTCTGAGGGCGTCTACTCACAGGCTATAATAAACCTCTCTATCTGCCCAGAGCCTGTTGCTATTGTACCGGAAGACTTGTAGCTGCCGGAGAGCAATCCGCAAATGAGTAGGCCGGATGGCGGCCTGGGGCGGGGCTACAGGGGAGGTATGTGAGGCTTGCGAAATCACCTTGGCATGGTCGGAGGGTGCCCAGGCTTCACGTTGGAGCCCATGGAAGGAGCGGGAGAGATCTTTTTATACGCGTGTGAACATGTGTCAGACCTGTGGATCCGTGCGAGAGAGCGAAGCTCCACAAATAGACAATGTAGCCGACAGGACGCGAGGTGAGACATTCCGTTTTTTTCCGCGACGCGGTTCCAACGGTGTGTTGGAGACGTTTTAACATTGTGATAATTGCGGGGCGTCTCGAGCGTGGCGTGAACCGTCGGCATTTCTAACGGAGAGGGGGAAACGGAGCCGGCTACGCACGCGACCCACAAGGTGCTCTCGGTCTACACAGGCAGACGGTGGATGTACTACTGTACACACACAGCGAGCACACTGCCCAGGGAATAGACTGATCCTGAGCTGCGGTGACGCCGAGGCAAGAGCAAACAGATCAACGTGTGAGAGCCCCGGCACGGCTTATCTCCTGAACAGTAATGGATTCTACTGATACACTCCTGCTAGTGCAATTACCCCGCGCTTTTGGGACCCCCGCTGCCGAGCTCAGCTCATAAAGCACATAATGATTCCTGCTAAATTGATGACATGTGGGCGGTAGAGGGACAGAGCAGGCAGATTAATTTGAGGAAGAGGAGGTATGGAGTGTCGGGAGTGGTGGGGGGGGGGCAGTTCCAGAATGAGGGACAGGAGTTGATGAGGGAGGTCAATGTGAGGTAACATATCTAGTTTAACTAAGAGCGAGAGAGAGAGAGAGAGAGAGAGAGAGAGAGAGAGAGGAGGGAGAGAGAGAGAGAGAGAAGGGGAGAGGTAGAGAGGGGGAAGGGAGGAACACACGAGTTCATACTGTAAACGGGATGCGTCTCTTTTAAATGTCATGACTCCTTTCATGCAGTGCGTGGCGTTCAGGTATCTGGGCTAATGGCAGAATAACACAGCACTGTTATTTATCACTGCTTGTGACACATACATGATACAGCTTCTACAGTTCTGTACATTCACCATTTCTAGGCACTGCTGTCTGCAACAGGCGGGGAGTCGGTCCCCAGGTTCTACAACAACCAGCAGACCCCAAGGACATCCCTTTGGTCCGACGACAGGCAGGGTGGTTTAATAGCAACGGTGTGGTTCCCCAATTACCTCTGTCACATGTTCATCAAGCAGGGGCTTCTATTGAATCTGAGCCCCTTACACAGTCACACACACACATGCACACACACACACACACACACTTGCAGACAGAAGGGCCCAGGAGAATCAATGGTGGCCAATCCGTCCCCACTCTAGATCAGAGAATGACCCTCCAACCAAACTATCATAACCGACACTTTTATCGCGTCCCCTCAATTCTCCCGTGTCAGCGAGTTCAAGCGCGCCGCTAATTTGACTTGCCAGGAAATAGTCTCTCCGTTCGTAGGTGGCGGACCTGAATCCCAAAGAAGCCCGTCGAGAAAGCAATCAAGTGATAAGATTTATCTATGGAGAATTAAGTGGCTCTCCTCCTCTCCATTAAAAGGCTACATAGCCTGCTTTGACTCGTGAGACAGCAGCAACAGTAGAGAGGAGCGAGGCTGTCCGTGGCTGAGTGGGGGAGTCATGTTTGGCAGAGAGACACCGTGCAAAGTCATGCTGATGACACGCCGTTCTCCCGGCCCCGTCGACAGTGGTCGCGTTTCCCAGATTCGTTAAGAAGCTCTGAACGCCAAGAGCTTCTTAGGAGCGTTCTAAGAGCACTCTAGAACGCTCTTAGAACGCTCCTAAGAAGCTCTTAGCATTAAGAGCTTCTTAGTACGTTCCTCTTACACATGGCGGGAGTGGGCTAAGATATCCACAAATGGGCTTTTCAGTCAACAGGGAGAGACTGAAAAGGGCGATGAGGCATTGACGACAAAAGGACGTACAGACGAGAGACTTTGTTAAGATGTTCTTTATTATGAAGTGCCACAAAATGCTTTGTGTCTTGTGCTTACATCGTTAGAATACTGGCTCCAAAACTTGGAGGAGATTCTCTCCAGAGAAGTCTCCTGAAATAAGGTTGTTTGATTCTTTACAGCGGTAAAAATGTTCAATCCAACGGATTATTTACAAAGCCTCCTTGCAATAAACAATACGTTTTTTTAATTCTAGAATCGAAATACAAAACAGAGGTCAAGCTAATACAAGTTTCTTCTTTTCTACCTGAATCTAAAGGTTCATTGTGCTACTTTTAAGGTGGAGATGTCTAGAATGGAAGTGCTTAGAGAGTATATATCTGGGGGACGTCCACGAGGCTGCAACAAGGCTTCTCCACCATCCTGTCTCGAAGCAGTGCTAAGGTCGCTATAGTGACCCTTCAAAATCAGACAGGATGCCAGGGGCCCGATCTCAAAAGTCTTTTATTGGCTCCTCAACGCCTTCTCTCCTCGCATCCTCTTTCAAAAGACGCGTCGGACGAGTGAGGATCCGAGGCCGCGACCCCGGACCCTCGTCCTCCGAGGGCGTCCGAGGTGAGACGGGAGGAGGGAGGGCGTACACGTGGAAGCGAGGAGAGACTTTGGAGATCCTGCCGGACGGCCGGCCACCCTCCTTGGTGACATCCTCCATGGGCGTCCCCACAGATGAGGAGAATGTGCTGTGAGCTGGAGCTGAGCACCACAAGCCTACGTCCTACAGTCACACTACGCTAACTAAGAGGCAGGCAGTGCATAACAAGAGAGGAAAAGAGGGTTGATCGTTTTGTATCTTCTGTTTTTTTTTGTCCACGTTTCACTAACACTACATTGGCATTTTCCCTGATGTTGTATTTAATCTGTATGACTACGCGTACTGGAGTAAAACATACCTGATTTTTATAAACTGCTATACAGTAGGTAATACTTCATAAGTTTTCAAAAATACCATGCATTAAGTGATTATTGCTTTATAATTCCTCATGAGGCTCCAAGAGAAATATTGCCCATAGATATTATCGAGATTTTGGCAAAATCATAAGCTTAGTGATATTGGCATAGATTTCATTTTTTGCATGCATTAATAAGGTAACAACATAAGATTAAAGTAACACTGTAAACGTGACATATGCTTTGGCCTGTAACAACTAGAGGTTGGAAAACTCAGAACTCATAAGTGCAAACTTCAATTACTTTAAATAGTATTTTAATGAGTGAGAGTTATTAATAAATAAATAAATAAAAAATAAATAAATGATATCTGAACATAGGAATAGAAAAGTTGAACTAAGCAAAAATAACTGAATTCAGAAATGAATTTACCTCGATGTAGTGAATGGTCGTTTTGCAGCAGTACATTTTATCCCAAAATCAAAACGTCTTACTTTTGTTTGGAGCAATCCACTATTGTCATCTTCATCAAGTTTTCAAAATATATGATGTCCTATCTAGGCGCTGAAAGTTTATTCTATCCAGGTAACTGGAGGAGGAAGAGAGGTGTATAAGTGCATGCGAAGATCCGTAATTCCTTCCGTTGAGTCTCAAGGAGAAAATTGTGCTATTATTAGGGTTCCATTGGAAGTGTAGGTGCGTCATGGGAAAGGGGGAGGGGCCTGGGGCTGGAGGGCTGAATGTTCTGTCTGATTATATGGAGGTCATGCCTCGAGGGAACTCATGGGCGAGAACGCGCCTTTGAAGCAGGCGGATTCATAGTGCTTGTTCAGATAAGATTTGAGCGCGAAGGTCTTGTCGCATCGTTTGCATTTGAAGTGCTTGAACGCCGAGTGAGTCTGCATGTGCGCTCGAAGGTTGGAGCGGTCGGCGAACGCCTTCCCACAGTGAGCGCAGCCAAAGGGCTTCTCGCCCGTGTGTGACCTCATGTGGCCCTGCAGCAGCCAGGGTCTGCTGAAGGCCTTGCCACAGATGTCGCACTTGTGCTTGAGGTCATGCGTCAGCAGGTGCATGGCCATGGCGGGCATCGACACGTACACCTTGGAACATGTGGGGCATTTCTTGGCCATCTTGCTGTCCAGGCTGCGGTGCGTCTGTTTGTGTCTGCTCAGGTTGGAGGACGTGGCGTAGGTTTTCCCACACTCGTTGCACGTGTGGCGCTGGATGGTCCTGGGACTGCTGATCACTTTCCTCCGTGACCTGCCGTCCGTGATGAAGAAGGCGTCCACCGTGTAGCCCTCGCTCACCGCCGTGTCCCCGTTGATGTAGCCACCGTTGAGCTCCGACTGCGGGCTGTCGGGCTGGTCCGAGTCCGGGGCCCCGTAGTCACTGTGGATGCCGTCATAGAGAGGCTCCGGGGAGGGCACTTTGATGGCTCCGTCGCTCTCTCCATCGTACACAGACGGGCTGATGTAGTCACTGATGTAGCCTGGCGATGAAAGAACAAGATCTTTATTAAATTATTCATACATGCGTGGGGATTTAAGTGAGAGCAATCTCCTTAATAGACGCAACAAGCGAGCTGGCACCACCCCGCTTGAATGATCGACTACAGCACGTGCAATCAACCAAGGCCCATGGGTGCGATGCAGTCTGCTAATCCAGCCAGTAACAGCTTGTCTAAAACATGATTTTTTGGAAACTACCGCTGGTGCTGCTTTTGGCAGGAAACTATAAACACCAATAAACATTATAAACACTAGCCAAAGCCTGCGGTCAATGAAAACAAAGACCCATTGTGAAAAAGCTATTATTCTTTGCGCCATGCTGACGTTGCACCTTCCGTCTCATGCCACGGATAGTTGACAGCCCCAAAATAGGCTATTTGTGTGATCCACTGAGAGCATAATCCCGTTAAAGATTGAAGTCTACATTGGAAATCAATGTCATCTAAGGACGTTAAGTGACATAGGTTTATCAAGTGTTTTACAGTGAAGCAACATCGACTGCGTGCAGGAATATGATGCACACTTGTAGGCTGTGAAGAAGTTCAGCATCAGAACCGTCATCCCGACTATATTAGTCTGCTTGGCGACGTTTGTACCTACATGCTAAATAACATGAAAAATACATTTGACTTTAGGCCTACTTGACAAGAAATATGTCAAACGATAATTGTGGCAACGACCGACAAGGTCCGACGGTTACACGTTGAGTCATCAGTGGAAAGCATGCACAAACATGCAAACATGGCAAAAAAGGCACGCATGCTTATTGAGCGGAGAGGAATACAGTCGTGTTACCAAATTCTGTACTCACCTTTATCATGAATCCGCAGACTGAGGTTTGTCCTGGATCGCCCATATGAACTCACGAGAGCCGCGGATGAAAAATCATCAAGCTTCACCTTTTTGACCAGGAAGGACCTTGGCATGGTTTTTCTGCTAGACACACACGACCGGCCAGCGCGGAGTCCTCTCCTCTCCTTACACACAGTCAAAGGAGGTAATTTAAAAAACTAAACGTTCCGATACCTGCCTGATGAAGGGAGTAGTCTATCCGGACAACCCTCTCCCCCGTATTGCTTATGGATTCGGTTCCGCTGCTCCCCGCTCTGCAACTCCGTTTCTCGCGCAAGGAAGAAATGCAACTTCAGCACTGGACAGCTCCCTCTCGCAGGCAGACTCGCTCAGCGCAACACGAAAGAGCGTCGGCAGTGCACCCTGCAGTGTGTGGCGGGATCCTTCCTCAACGTGCCAAAAGATGCAGAAAAAAAGTATGTCGCGCTCTAGAAGTGTAAACCCTTAAAAAAAACTGGGCAGCAGTCAGTGTAATTCAATTACTCTCCTATTATTCCAACTCCAGGTAATATTTACATGTAGAAAAATGGGGTATGATGTCAGTTGAAACGCTCCGCCGCTCTGCCACTCTCGCCCGTTCCGCAGCCTTCTTGTTGCCGTGTGTCTGGCTACGTTGATCAGCTGTTGGGATTTATATGGCGCAGCGATCAGGTGGGAGATGGAAATGGAAGAGCTTAATTTAATCCATCAGAGATCTCCAGGGAACAACATTGGGCCCGGATGATTTATTGATGCTGTTACTCGTCTCCCCTTCCTAGTGTGAAGGAGTGCGCCGCCATGTTCTTTAGAGATAAGAATGGAAATTATTGTTATATTTCAAGTCGCCCTCTCCATTGAAACTAGCACCTTCCGTCAGCCTCCCTCACAACGCACGCATTTTATATTGGAGTTTCTCACGGTTTTTAGCGGTTTCTCCCCCTCATGCGGCTTTGCAGTGCATATCCTCCTGCACATTTTCTGATGACAGAGCTTTTCTTCGAGGAATTTTAACTACTATGCACCCCTTAATTATCATACAATACAGCCTAAGGGCAAATTGCTCTTCACGAAATCAACCGCTTTACAGTTGATAGGCTTTAATAGATAATTAGCCTGACGGGTAATTTCATGTCATGCTGTTGAGGTCGTTATCCGTTCTTGGTCAACTTTAATATTAATATTCTTTACGTCCTTGTAATTGGAGAACTTCATAGCTGCATCTGAATGCAGACGTTGAAACAAAAATAGATGACATATTGATGAACTCTGTGGCCTTAATTACAACTCGATCTTATTCTCGAAATATTTGATGTGGGAAGGCCTTAGATGTGGGATTTCCTAAGCTTGGCGTCCAGCTCTCGAAGCCCAAAGACCTACTGTACGAGACCAAGAGGTCATCGGAGTTCAAGGACGACGTTTAAACCCACAAGTCACCATCATGCAGGGCCTCACCCTAAAGCCTGTGTTGTTTTGTTTGTTTTCCAACCACCTCTGCTACAGATGCACCCATGTGTTGGCCAGAACGTGCATAATGAGGATTCTCAACTCGTACGTTACTGTTGGACATCTGGTCTTCTAATCAGAAAGAAACATATGAGCAATTACCTGGAGACAGGCTCTGGGATGTCCAATTAAAGACTACATTCACCAGCTGGGAGGAGGCATACCTACCTGCGGGCTATTAGCTCCATGTGTACTTTTCACGCTAGACGCACACTTTAAGGCTCACCTCGTAGTCAGGCTACTCCACACACACGTAATTAACATCCTGTTTCTGGAAGGATCTTCTAGGTGAGATATGGACACCGTTCCATTGTCGGCTAGAAAACAAGTGTCGCCTCATCGAAGCTTTTTATGTCGTCCTGAATCAAAACGAATTACCAGTCAGTCCCCTCAGAGAGGTTGAGGCATTGTTTGTTTTTAATTGATACCCTCCAGTGGATTTTTGTGTTCACGTACAGAGACACATGTTCAGACACACACACACACACACATGCAGGTGGCAGCCTTGAGCTTGAGGTGGCAGTGGCAGTGCCCACTCCGGGACTGGTCCCCAGCTGGTGCACGGTCCTCGTAGGACGCCTGTGTGTGTGTGTGTGTCGGTGGGGTGGGTGAGGGCATGTGTGTGGCAAGATGCTGGATAGGGGCTAGGGCTAGGCAGAGACTGCAGCTGCCGGCCCCCAACCGCCCCCCACACCGCCCCAACAACCCCCTCGCACACACACACACACACACCCAGCTCACTGCCTGCAAGCAGATGGAGCCTGTCAGGGAGAGGTTGAGGCCGATGTGGAGGAGAGACGGTGGGATGGGTGGAACAGCAGAACGGATAGCGCCGGGAACGTACGAGCCCAGTGTGTCCTCCAGGTCCCGACTCCCGAGGCACGAATGAAAGGACTCAATCTGAAACTAGTTGCTGTGTTTTCCTGCTGATGGTCCCCGATCCGAGAGAGGGCAATTATCTGCAGCATGCGGATGGGGGCGGCTGCAGCGCCTCTTGTCAGCGTCTTCCTCACTCAGGTCTCTTTTACGCACTGAACCAGTTTGATTAGAGCCGATTATACACTTCACTCTCAAAGCCAATCACACAGCACTTAGCATCTTGAAGAAAAGGAGTCCCGCGCTCCAGTCAAGGTGCAGAACGGCTGGTGAGACTCTTAAGACAATCCCATCTCTCCCATCTCGTAATCAGTGCTTCCACGGAGGTGCATTGTTCCTTTAATTGATGAAGCGCTGGACTGTTGAAACGAGCTATTTTTCAGCCCCCCCCTCCCCCCACACACACACACACGTTCTCGTCTAAGGAGGCAACAGAAGGTGTACTGTGTCTGTATTTCAGGGAGACGAAGGAGAACGCTGTGCATTGTCCCTGGGAAGGCTGTCGCAGTAACACTAAATATTGCTGAGGTTCTGTCTCATCAGGGCCCACAGCATATACATGCAGACAGAAGTGCTGGCCTAGGAGGGAAATGTAGCCACTTTTTTCGCCCCCCCTGCCTGTTTCTGATGACTCCCAGTGAAATATAATGCAGGCTGCATTAGCTCACAGACGGAAGGAGAGAGAGAGAGAGAGAGATGAGAGAGATAGAGAGAGATGAGAGAGAGAGAGAGAGAGAGAGAGAGAGAGGAGAGAGAGGAGAGAGAGAGAGAGAGAGAGAGAGAGAGTGTGTGTGTGAGAGAAAGAGAGTAGGAGAGAGAGAATGGCCCAGATCGGACCTAAGCTAGGGGACACGTAGGGGACGGAACAAGACTGAGGACTCACACGCACGCACACCAACACACACACACACATGCAGATACATACACACGCGCATATAGAACTTTGGTGAGGCAATGAGTGTCGTCATCGAGGATTTTGATTTACATGTAAGATGATTTAAAGGCACCTTCCCAGGCAGCGATTAGGCAGCGTTCAGGGCTTAAGTTTTTCAATGTTGTATCTATCTACTTTCAAGATGTGTTTATTTTTATTTTTTATCTGAGACTACGTTTACTGGTAATCTTTCGAAGAGAACCCTATCTCTTTTTGGTAGCAACCAGTGCATTTTATCATGGTGGCTGCCGCCTTGAGTGGGAGTCGAGTAAAGCAGAACCCAATATTCCACCTCAAGGGAACAGCTCATCCCAAACTCACTCCCCCACGTAATCACATGAATCGGATAGATTGCATTTATACAGACACTCGAATTGCCATGTGACAGTTTAATAGATGACCTGCTAACAAACATAGTTTTTTATTCCCCTCAAAAGGAAAAGGGGGAACGAAAAATCATTACCCACAACAGACAGACAAACATTGATGTGTCACATGTGATAAATAGAGACATATTTCTGGTCGCTGCGGTGGGGCTGCTGTGTACCGGGCGTAGATCCCCATCTGCTGATGTCATTATTATCTGCTGGATTCTACCCAGTCGGCCGTTGTGGAGGCTGAGGCTGGAGGAGCCAGGAGGAGGCAGGAGGAGGCAGGAGGATTCAGAGGGGACCAGGAGGAGCCCTGGAGGAGTCAGTGGGAGTCAGACGGGACCCGGAGGAGCCCTGGAGGGGGTCAGGGTGCTGGGTTCAGCCACCTGCCCCAGCCAGAAGCCAACCTGGCAGGCAAGTCAGACAGGCCATGCCAAGCTCCAGGACACTACTGTAGCTTCTCTCCCTTTCCCTTTCATCTCCTCGACTTCCCTCTCTTCTCCTCTGCTCGACTCCTCCTCTCCTCACATGCTGCTGGCATTATTGGGAGTGTTATATCCCCATTCACAGCTGTATTGGTTTTTAGATTGGGTGTCTGGACGACCCACTGTTAGAGTGAAAGAGTGTCCAGCACGATGAGAAGACATGGACGCTCCGGGATATTGTATGTACATGCACTCGCGTACAGCACAGAGACAGATGAACACGCTTACACACACACACACATGCACACACACACAACCAACCATGCACACACACATGCATCCGGTTGTAAGTTGTTTTCCCGAAGGCATGTTCAGCTTCCACCAGTAGCATCCCGGTGGTTCTTAAAGAGGATATTACTGCAGAATGTTCCGTTGATGAAATAAGAGATGATTACCTTTAATGCTCCATACATGCCCCGGACACAAAGTGCAGTTCGACAGAAATGATCACGATACATCGCGCATCCTTCAAAGGAGAGCATCTTAATGGGCTCTTCATTAAAGGAAGACATGACACATCGGGAGAAAACATGAGGCTCTGATGGAATGTGTGTGAGGGTGTGTATGTTCCATATTTACATCCCTTTTTGCTTGAAGATCATGTCGATGGTTGTTGTGGAAACCTCTGAAACTCACTGTTGATTATCTGTATGTTACGTAAAAAGATGAATTGCTGGGCGGTACTAATAGGGCTCAGCAATTCTATGGCAATTTTTCCCTAAATTGGAGCTGCAGGCCTGTGTTCATCTTGGGAGTAACGTAAGCACCGAAAATGGCTGTGGCCTAGCCTCTAAACGAGACGTTGCTGTTCAGAACGATTTGTAACAATAGGAGATGCCACTAATGATTCCTTCAGGAACTCTCTTCGTGTCTGCAACTAAGTATCCTTAAAGAACTCCTCACAGTTCGAGAGAAAGCAGCAGAACGAACATCACCTTTCAGAGAAGAAAAGGTTCTGAGAGAAACCTCATCTGGATCCAGAAGGTTCTACAGTTGAGGTTCGTATGACATTCTTTAGCTTCACAAAAAAGACTGACATCAAAACAGCTAAATAACAGAAACCAACAAACGCTGTTTTCTGTTATAGAAAAATGTTTTACGGTTTACATGTTTGTTCACAATAAAGTAAATCCTAACATAAATGGTTTGAAATTCTGAAAGAAAGATAGCTATACTTTTTGATTGTTTCTGTTGAAAAGGTGAATACGTTTGTTGATGTAGTAGGTCACATGGCTGCTACTGTGGATTCTTCAGGTGAAGATAAATGAACTTGTGACTGACACTGGTTCGTCTGAGAATGAGAATAAATCTTCCCTCCTCAGCCCCAGTTAATAAATGGCGGTGTGTACGGTTTGGTTTCTGAGATTAAAGTAGCTCTCTCTCTCTCTCTCTCTCACCCAGGAGACGGACTGGAGGAAGAAGGAGAGTGCTGCAGGGGGTTTCCAAAGCCAGATCATTTGTGGAGAATTTCAGCAACCTGGGCTTTTTCAATTAGCTTTTGCTGTTTCTATGGCATGGTGCAGGCGGGGTGCATAGCTAAATATGATAGATGTTTAATAGTGGTGTAAACGCTGTCTTTTACACCTTAAACAGCCATGGTGTGAGGATCTATTCTACAGAGTACAGAGGATAAAAGACAGACATCAGAGGGGAAAAAAGCGTTTTTTTCTTATCCTAATGGGAGAAAGATTGCAGTGGGTTTGTCTGTGAGTGGAACAGTGTCACAATGACGTTTGTACATTGTACTAAATATATAGTACATGCTGTATGCACATCTGTTTTCTGGAGAAGGGAATATTCCTTATTTCCTCGGAGGAAGCAAGTCAATTGTAAGTCAAGCACAGTACAATACGATTATAGGTTAATAGTAATATTATTTGCACAGGGAATATCATGTTTTATGGTAGATTCTTCTCAACTCATTACTGCATACTTAATATTTTATGGCTTACAGTTTATTTGATTGCTTCTATCTATGTTCAGCACTGGTCTTACAACCATTAACTGGTAACACTCTCATAAAATAAGCTATCATTAGGAGGTGCTGTCAGTGAGAGCCTGGTGACCCTGTGACCCCAGCCTTGAACTTTTAACCTCAGCTGTGACCATCTGACCCTCCCGGTTGGCATCGGCCGCTGACCAGAGGGTCCCATTGGCTCCAGGCCCCGACCAATGGGGGAGGAGGGGCAGTTGGCTTGTAGTAATGGACATGTGTTTAAACCCAGCTGGGGCCCCTACATTGGCCCCTCGTCAGGGTCCTAGACACTCTCTCATCTCTGAGCTCAGTGGAACAGAGGGAGTTTGGTCATTCACTGGCATGGTTAAAAACAACTTTGGGATCTAGATACAGTATTTTGGAACTGTTCCTCCATTGAACAAATTCCTAGGGCTTTAGTTATTGGGGAACACTTAAAGACACATTTGCTGTGTGTGTGCTTAAGGAGGTGGGCACAGGGGGGGAGTTAAGAACTGAGAAGAGATCGAAGTAGAAACCCTGCCGGTGACATCTGTGGGCGGGGCCTCTGCTGCCCTGGTTGGTTGGTCAGCTGGCAGGCTGGATGTGATCACCAGCCTCTCTGTCCTCGGAGCAGCACCCCTGTCTGTGATCACACCGCGCCAGGGGACCGGAGGAGAACATTCATCTTAGTTGTCACAAACGTTCCCTCGGGGAGCGGTGTTTGAGAACGCCACGACGAGACCAGACTGGCTGCTCGGCACCCACGCACGCGCACGCAGATACGAACACACACACGCGCGCACACACACCGACACACAGACAAGCACACACACACCGCTGTTATCTCTCCCCAGCAGTGAGGGAGATCATTAGATGGGAAGTTAAAGAGGCTGAGAAGGGGACAAAAGACACATTATGCAAATGTTGTTTGATTTTGGTCTATTCTGCTTCACTGGGAGTAGATCTCTTTCTCTTGAATCTCTCTCTCTCTCTCTCTCTCTTGCTCTTTTTTCTGTCCCACCCCTTTCCCACTCCCTCCCTTTTCCTGTCTCACCCCTGTCTCTCTTTCTCTTCCTCTCTTTTTTGGTTTCTCTGTCTAACCCTGTCCTCTCTCTCTCTCTCTTCTCTCTCTCTCTCTCTCTCTCTCCTTCTTTCTCTTTGTCTAGCCCCCTTCTACCCTCTATGTCTTTCTCTCTCACTCTCAGTCTCCCTCCCTCTCTGTCTCTGTCTTTCGTTGTTCTCACTCTGTCTCGCTGTCTCTCTCGCTCTCTCCCTCTATCTCTCTCACTCCGTCTCACTCTCTTACTGTCTCCTTGGCCCCCCCACCCACCCACCCACCCACCCTCCCTCTCTGTCAGTGAGTGAGTCATGGCCAACCCTGCTCCTCTATGTGAGAGGCCCTCAGCCTGGCTTCTGTTAATTGGGCCCCGAGTGGAGGATTGTTCTCTAATTGATGTAGATCTCCTCACCTCAGCCGCACCCCGACCCTCGATCAGAACCTCCTGTCTGAGCCGGGCTGACACACTCCCGTGTTGTTCCTCCTGTGACCTGGTCGGGGCTCGGAGACAGAACAATAGACAGCGGTACGGTAATTGCTGTGAAACACTGCCCAGTAAGATGGATATTACTATCATATAAATTCACCGGTTGTTCATTATTAACTGACTTTCGCAGTGGAGTAATGTGACTTTTGATCTTGGACAATTATAGTCCAATGAGAAGCCTTTTTAACCGTGTGAACTGCCTGCGCTCCCGTCAACAGAAGGCCTCGGTGTGTGGACTCGGAAGACAGGAGGTCAAATGGAGAATGCACGACGACAGAACGATAAAGAGCGCCGGGGGTGTTGATGGGAGAAAACACACGTCTCGTGGGGAACCCTAACCCCGGCAACAAAGAGCCGTGTGGTCAGGGGAGTAGCCGGGATTTGCATGTGTATAGAGGAGCAGACACACACACATCACACACACTCTCTCTCTTTCACACACACACACACACACACACACACATACTTACATGCACACATCTTCACACACATGCATACGCGCATACTCACACAGGAACACACACGCACACACACAGCACAGCAGGGTGTGTTCGGGGGACGTCCTTTCAAGGAGAACAATAGCCGTCCGGCTCATTCACATGCAGATGAAGACAGAACACGGAACAATCAGGTCTCCACCTCTCTAGAGCCGCAGACAGTCTGCTATATCGCCACCTCTCTGGAGCGGCAGTCTGCTTTATGTCCACCTCTATAGAGCAGCAGTCTACGCCATCTCCACATCCATAGAGCCACAGTCTGCTCTAGCTTCACCTCTCTAGAGCAGCAGGTAGTCTCCTCTATCTCCCCCTCGATAGAGCCACAGACAGTCTGCCCCATAGATTCCCATTACTGCCACTAGACATATCATTGCATTGAGCCATGTATATTGCTTTGTGCCGTTACCTTTTGTGCGCATGTGTGTGTGCGCGTGTGTGTGTGTACTGTATGTATGAGTGTGTGTGGGTGTGTGTGCTGTATGTGAGTGTGTTCACTCTCCTCTTCTTCCAAGGAACCTTTATAGAATTCCATCAGAGCTCCCACTCCATCTCAGCCCTGCCCCCTCTCCTTCTCTCTCCCACTTTAAAACCACCTCTCTGGTGTTAATCATCTTCTACAACTGCTTATGGGGTCAGGTGATTTAGGAGGCTATTCGGCCAGGCTGTTTGGTAGCAGTAGTCAGGAGCTAAACACTCTCACCCTACTATAGGGGGTGGGACTGGAGACACACACACACACGCATGCCTCCATGCACACACACACTGCTGCATACTGTATTGTATGCACACACATGGGGGGTTGACCAAAATGAATTCAGTCGATTTATGAAAGTGCATTTGATCAAGCCAAACAATGACAACATACTTTTGATGTAAAACGCTTTATCATGTAATATGTGACATACTGTGTGTGTTGTTTTCGGTTACAGCCATATAACGGAACTGTCATCCCTACTATCTACTTATATTCAGAATTAATGAAACCAAATTGACCCCAACCATGACACACACACAGACAAACACGCACACGCACACGCACACATACACACACACACGCACACACACACACACACACGCACACACCCACACACGCACCACACACACACACACACACACACACGCACCACGCACACACACACACCACACACACACGCACACACACGCCCTCTTTTGCTCTCTCACTGCTGCTCTGTGGGGGAAAACAAGCTCATTAGCCAGCAAAGTGTCTGATCGAGTCTATCAGTGTCAGAGCTGGGACATGAGATGGAGAAGGATGAGGGGAGACTGTGGACTCCTCATACAGATAACCTCCAGCAGCAGAGATTGATAGCAAGCCAGGCCAAGCAGCTTATCACAGTGCCACTCTCTCGCTCCCTCTCTCTCTTTGCGTTGATGAGTATCTGATGAGAACACATCATGCCATCAATAGGTGGGCAGGTTAGGAGGAATGAAGACAGACTGGAGGACAACCTACTGGAGTAATACAACGCAAGCCCGTCACGTCCACAACCACC
Source organism: Mallotus villosus (assembly GCA_903064625.1). Lineage (NCBI taxonomy): Eukaryota > Metazoa > Chordata > Actinopteri > Osmeriformes > Salangidae > Mallotus > Mallotus villosus. Next base: position 127,104 of record CAEFZP010001287.1, on the reverse strand, counting down.
AGAGTTGATGTTGGCGAGAATGATTTATTTATGATACATTCCAATTAATTAATCAATGAATTAGCATATGAACCACTTTTTTTGGCCGGTAGTTTGATTAAACTGTGAACGACCAATCTTTCTCGTCTCTTCAGGGTCTTTGTCTTCTGTGTCGGGAGCTGTTTGATGATTCTGATTCATTCTGAGTAGAGTACTGAGCACGTGCGAAGAACAAGCTGGCCTCTTCCCAAGCTGTGTCTCCCACCATGGTGGATTCTGGGAGAGCGTTTGCTGGGGTAAACAACGGAACATATGGTTCGCAGAACCTGCCGATTGTTCCGCAAGCTCACAGCAACAACATCAGTGGGGGCCATGCAACAATAGAACGTTGTGTCGGCTCTAGAACTGAGCCAGGAGTCCGTGAAACAGGGAGGGGGTGCTTCTAATTGGTGGGAGAACTCAGGCACGGAAGTGAATTCAGTGATTAACGTGAGTTATGATCACACATCCCCCGTCTGTGTGTGTTTGCTGGACAGGGCAATGTGTGTGTGTGTGTGCGTGTACGCTCACATATGTATGTGTGTGTGTGTGTGTGTGTGTGCGTGCGAAGGGGAGAGGGAGTTGCGGGACCCCCTTGGTGCACCAACATGCTCAGACTCACGCCCACTACCACAGATGGTGCAGGTGACTCCGTCTGTCTGCCACACACACACACATGCACACACACACACACACCACCCACACACATGCACACACACGCACATACAACTCCTCCAGACAGTATGCGTACGAGATGTAAATGACTGCAGAGCGTTGACAGCAATTGATTAATTACACTAGATAAACCAGTGTGAGTGCATCTGTGTATGTGTGTATCACGACAACTGCAAGTCAGTCCGTATAACCGCATGTAGTCAATTCCAGCCACAGACTGTACGATACTACGGTATTTCCTCCTTCAACGTTGACAGTAATTATCCCTGAAGCTCGAAAACAAACGCAGTAATGGGAGAGCGAGCGTCAGCACGTTGCTATTCAGCTGTAGCCTGATAGCTGCAGCCTGTTTTGCTAGCCCCCCTCCACGCTGCCGGGGCCCTGCGGGGGGACGTGTGACGGATGAGGCTCGGCTGTTTTCAGAAGAGCAGCCAGCCGTCCAGCTGAGCGTGAGCAGGGGAGGCTCCGTCTCCAGAACACCGGAGAGCTCCGCCTGCTTGCGAAATCGGTTAGCGGAGATGGCGCTAACTACGACTGCCGTGCTAACTCGCACCGACACACACACCAGCTCTTGCTGTGTGCTGCTGTGCGGGGCCTCGCTGCACCAGAAGCTACAGGCTCACCTGAGGGGAGGACACACACACATGCAAGGGTGGTAATACACACATGGCGGGTGTACAGACAGATCGAGACACAAACAGAAACACACACACACACACACACAGGTAATCCTCACAGCAGCTCTGTAACCTTGCCACAAAGCCTCAGGTGTGTGTGTGTGTGTGTTTGTAGTGCTCGTGTGTGTTTACAGGCCTAAAGCTGTGGTGATTATCCTTTAACACAGCGAGAGAACACCAGTGTCTTAACACTATGATACTGCCTGTGAACTTCACAATGGGGTAGATTTGTCAATTGCTGATATAGAGAGAGAGGAGAAAAGCGGAGAGAAGGGTTGTCAGCATGTGAGTGGGAGAGAGAGAGGGAGAGGCAAGGCAGGAGGGAGAGAGAGGGTATTGAGGATCAACAAGCAAAAAGAGCATCATCGATCCTGCAACCACCTGCCCCTATACCTCACTTGCAAATGAACACACAAAGGATTGGTTTGTAATTACATTGAGATGCATCCCTTGAACCTCATCGCAAGCTCATTGTTTGTGTGTTCACCCAGACACCAGACAATGGGGACATCCCATAATAAACAGCTGTTACATACAGTAGGTAATTACAGAGGCTCGCAACAGAGGGGCTATATGTCTGTCTGGTCTGGTTATACCCACGAGCCCCATTTCTCTCATACTGGTCGCTAGGGAGACACATTAAATGAGCCCAACTGATGTTCTCAACTGTATATGTTCCTCCTCAGCCACCATCCAGCAGGGCCCAGTCAACCCAGGTGCAGGCCAGACCCTAGGCTCGGTCCAGCAGATGAGACCATGCGCCTGTCCCCATGGGCCAGTTAGCTTAGCATTGTCACTCAGGTCCAGAATGGACAGCTGGGTTAGCATTACTCACCCGAAGCTAGCTTTCTGCCATCCATCACAACTGATGGCTTAGCCTAGCGAGCTAGCGCAGATGTGTTTTTGCAAACACCATCAGAGGCTGACAGCAGCTAGCCAGGGTCCCACATGCGACCCGCCCTTTATTCCAATTTGGAGCAATTAGCCTTGGGGCTGAAACGCCCAGGCCTGGTACCCTGGGACGGGAGAGCCGGCGGGGGCCACGATGCTAGGCTACGGCTACGTTAACTCCCCCATTGGCTCAGCTGTGTTAGCCCGCCTGTGACATCTAAACCAGTAATTCATGGCTACATTAACAGCATTGATTAACATATGTGCCAGTGGCGCTCTGTCTGCGGCAGAATTCCCTATTGATCTCAGTTTGTGTGCGTGTGTGTGTGTGTGTGTGTGTGGGACTGTGTGTAGTGGGACCGGTCTGTTTGATCCTCATTAGCTCAACTCCGAGGGATCCTTTGGGAGGAAGGAGAGGAGGCGTTTCCTTGACACGGCTATAGTGGGGAGGGGAGTGGGTGGGTGAGGGGTCACTGCCTTGGGAGAGGGGGGTCACTCCTGGTTCATTTTTCTCTCCATTTTCTATTGAACCGTTATTCATATAGTCTCATTACGATTGATGAGAAGCAATCGGGCCTTTGTATGTTGGTCCTGCTGGCAAAAACATGACAACTAGTCAACCACCTGGTATATTTTACTATTATGTTATATCTTTTATATTATTGAATTATTTCCATCGCATTTATTTGAGCTTTTAGTCACAGACAAACCGAGGGCTCGCTTGGTAGGATTCTCTCTCTGATTTGCAGTAAACAAACAAACATAGTTCGAATTTCTATTTCCTGTTCGCCACAACAAAGTGAAGCATTCTTCATTCCTGAGGTCTGGGGTATTGACAGAGAGACAGATAGCCACAGAACAAACCTCTGTGTGTTTCAGCGTCGACACAGATCGAGAGGAGTACAGATCTTTCTGCCAATGTGCATGAAGAGGAGAATCTATCACAGCTCGACTTTACTGTCAGACCCGGTCTCCGTGGTTACAGTCCTGTCAGGGACTGGACACAGCCATCCCATCATCTCCAGGGGTTCCCATGGTGACAGGCCTGTCCCAGCAGCCTGATGATGTACTGTGGACCAGAGGTGATTTATAGTTGTGTGTGACTGCTCGGAAGAAGAGTAGAGAGCTGGCTAAATGTGGGGAATATCACAGCAGACTGCCAAACCAGCACAACTAGTAACTGACAAAAAGGCAAACGAATGTAGACTTTCATTCCCCATGTGACACAAAAGTGATTAGACTCCACAGGTACATCTTGCGATACTCTGAAAACACCCTGCTGTAGATTCTGCTACAACTCAAAATCGGTCACAAAGACTGCCAACAGCAACAGGAAATCACAGTTGATGACAAATTGGCCTCTTGGCCAACATTAACCGGTTTAGGACCAACCCAGTGTGGCCTGGCCGGGCCTGGGTTTGCTTTGGAGGACTTTTGTAGGACTGTCTCCTCTCATTTGTGCCTTTGTAGCAATCGGAAGACTGTTTCATTGCACTTCCCCATCTCCCGGTGGCAAGCTTATTACCCAGGGTGCTTTGCCAGGTGCTGATGAAGCTGCACATGCACGGAGTGGTAATGGAGGGAGTGAGGAAGGGAGGGAGGGGCACAGGCGACCAAAAAAGAAGAGTAAAGAGCAAAGGAGGGAGGGAGAACTGATGTTGAATAGATGGCTGATTCAAGATGAATGGTCCTCTTGAGAAAGGAGATGGGGTCTCTCCTCTCACTGTGTGAAAAGAAACATCCACCCGCTGCCGCTCATAAATGGCGTGTTTGAGTGTGTGTGTGTGTGTGTGTGTGTGTGTGTGCGTGTGTTTGTGTTTTTCCATCTCTCTATTTTCCCAGGCCTTGTGTATAGTGTGTTGAGTGTGACAGACAGTGCCTACAGTTTGAGCTCCTTCGAGCTCGTCAGCTCATTAAGGCTCACTGGATAGCTTAGCCTACAGACGTTACTTTCGGTTTGGCCTGGAATCAACAGTGTCCCGTAACCGGTCCTCCACGCTCCCCCCTCCCTCCCCTCTCCCTCTCTTCTCTCCTTTGTCTATGCTGCTCTCCCCCTCCTCCTCCTCTTCTCTGTTTCTCTGTCTCCGGGGCCCACCTCCGTCTCACTCCCTCTCTCCGCTTCTCTCTTTCTCTCTGTCTCTTCCCCTCCCCGTTACTCTCCTTTTCTCATCTTACCTTTCTCTCTCCTCTCGTTTTATCTTCTCGTTCTTTGATTTCCATGTTTTTTTGTGATCTTTCAATGATTCTTGTCCTTTGTTGATTTTTTTTTATCTCTAGGATTTTCTAAACTACTGAAATGTTGCCCAGGACCAGTCAATCCAAATATGTTGAGGGGGATTGAGCAGAGGCAATAGAACACAGTTGGGGCAGCACCGGGTAATAGAACACAGGCTAATAGCACAGAGATGGGGTAATAGAACACAGGTGGGATAATAGAACACAGGCTAATAGAACAGAGATGGGGTAATAGAACACAGGTGGGGTAAAATAACACAGGTGGTGCAATATAAGATAGTTGGGGTAGTATGATATGAGAGGGGTAACCGAACATAGGGCAACAGGACACAGGTGAGGTAATAAAACACAAGTGTAGCAATAGAACACAGATGGGGGAACAGCATTACACCACACCTTACAAACACATCACATCACTTGGCCCAGATGTCACCTTCCTAGATAGCCTTAAATGACTGTAACCTTCAGTCCAACTGATTAATGCACCCTACTACACACATGGTTATAATGTCACCCGCAGCAAAGCCCCTCATATTGGATTTGGTAAAAGTCACTTAATCCACCCCGAGCCACGAGATTTGAAATTTAGCACGCTCTGAGTTACGAGCTTGATTTAGCATAATCTGCTTTCATAATTGCTGTTGCGCACACACCTCAGTATTTGCAATTCATTCAAGGCTATTAAGAGAAAAAATTCAACAATTCGCACCTCGGAAAAAAATAAATTACCAGAGCTTTAAATCTTTCATCGGCTATAACATGCACTTAACCTCTCTCACACAGGGTCAAACGAGTTCAAACTCCATCTCCATCAAAACGTTCCCGTGGTGGAATGGGCTTCTCGAGCAAGAAGTGAACATCAGGGGTGTGTCCCCCAGGGTCACCTTGGGCCAACCTGCCCGCTCTTTTCAGCTCTATCTGGAGCTAATTATCAGGATTCCGGTCACACTAGAGGGTTCCGTCGTGGTGCGAGTGGATCCAGAGGTCCGTTGCCCATATTAATGTCCTCCTCAGACAGCCCCATGCGTCTGTAACGCCCCCTGATCTACTGGAGATCACACAGGCCTGAAAGAGCGGAGACAGCATGATTAATACCAGGAGGCGTTACGCCTGAATACATATGAAGCTAATGCTAACGCTAACACCCAGCGAGGTCACGGTAACATGAATACCAACGGCAGGCTAGGTAGCAGTGCGCTAAGAAGCTAAAGCTCAACCTAATGCATATGTCAGGCCGGGTCACAGCTGAATACATATGAAGCTGACTCCAAATCAAATGCATACGTAAAGTCTGGATTACCGTTAAATACATATGATGCTAACGCTTAGAGGCTAATGCTAATTTGCTAGCCACAGCAGGGGCAAACAGCTGAATAATAAAGCTAACATCAGCCGCGCTGCACTAAAAGATGACATGGGTCTGATTACACCTGGAGCAGGGAGAACGCTCTCTCTGTTCCTGATAAAGGAGACAAACAGCCAGCCATGACTGATAGTGACCTCCAGCTCCTGACCACTAGCCAACTTTGACCCTGTCTGACACACCCGAGGGACAGCCGCAGTAAGATGACCCTTGACTGAGCAGGCCAGAAGGTGAGAGGTCAAGACCAGTCCCCTAGCCCTCCTTGACCTCCACAAGGCCTTTTCCTCTCTGATAAACCCAGTGCGATGTTCATTAAACTGTGTGGGTGTGTCCGCAAGTATGAGTTTGTAAGTGTGTGCATTTGATTGTGTACACTTCTTGTCCTTTGTTTGGCTCTGAGTGTGTGTTGTGCTCAACCTTGGCAGAGGTTCAACACAAACACATTCTCAGTGTTCCTCTCTCTTCCTCTCATATCTCTCTCACCCTTCCTTCTCTTTGTCTCTCACTCTCTCTCTTTCTTTGTCTTTCTCTCTCTCTCTCTTACCCCCCACACCCCCTCTAACTCTCCCCCTTTACGCTCTGTCTCTCTTTTTATCTCTCCCTCTCTCTCCCCCTTTACTCTCTGTCTGTCTGTCTCTCTCTCTGCCCTCCCCACCCTCTCTTCCTGTCTCTCGCCCTCCAGGTGATTGTAACCCAGTGGATGTCTCCTGAAGCCTGTTCTCTCCTGTGATGGCCCAGGCGTCATGTTTCATACAGCCATCTGCAGCACCTCCAGCACGGAGACAGAGAGCTGCAGATTGCTCTTTATCTCTCCTCCTCTTCCAATCTCCTCCTGCTCTCCGTACCAGCTGCCAAGATGAAAGAGCGGACTGAGGAGAGGTGAGGGGAGAGCAGAGGAAGGAGAGATGGGGGGAGAGCAGAGGAGAGAGGCTTGAGAGAATGTGGAGAATCACTCTGCTGGTTGTCTTGGAAGACTGAATAGTTTAGAAGAAGAGTGTGGTGGGGAGGTGGGGGGGGGGTGTGTGTGTGTTTGAGTGAGTGAGTATATGTGCATACCTGAAGATCCTAACACAAAATCCTAGTAGGTGAACGCACCATCTCCACTGAGCAACACAAGGTCTTTTCAGAGTCTAAAGTGTGTGCGTGTGCGTGTGTGTGTATGCACGCTTGTGTGTGTGCGCGCGTGTCAATCCGTTGTTTAGCGTTTTCTGCTCTCTCATTGTTGTGTCTGCCCAGCCCCTCCCTAGATGGTTGCCAGGTTCATGAATATGCACAAGCATGTGAATCTGCATAACGGGTGGTGTGATGTCACAGTCCTACTGTATGACACTAATACTGGCAGTAAAACACAGATGGACTCCAAATCTGTCGATAGTTGTCCACAAGTGAATTTGTTCACAGAAAATAAGGGTTGTTTCTGCCATTATTGCTGATGTGCCGTATATTTTTAATGAGGTTCTATTTAGCCCAAAATATGTTTAAAATGTCATGTTCCTTATAAACAAAAACGAATACTAATCAGGCCGACATGTAACTGTCTAATGGTTGGAAGTGAAGAGCATTAAAGTAACAATTATAACAACGCCCTTTGCAAGGTATTCAGTGTTTTTTTCTCTCTCTCCTTGTCTGAGAATGCCATAATGCCATGCAAATGGCTCTTTCCATTGTAACGTCTTGCTTACTTAGCACTCCTTTATCCTTCTCCTCCTCCTCTCCTCCTCTCCTCCTCCTTGCCAGTCTTTATCCACTCATTTCAACAGTACTTACCCGGTACTCAAGGGCTCTCAGCCCAAATGGCGGTGAAACTCTCATTACACACTGCCTCCCTCTAATGTTTGTATTGATCTCTCACACAAAGGACAGACCCCACCCCCCCAATGCCAACACTCCCATACACTCACACACACATACACACGCATGCACATACACACACAGACCCACACACTAACAAAGAAGGCATCCCGTTTGAGTAGTCTAATGGCCAGCCAGTCGGCAGTCAGTCAGGAAGTCGATCTCCCTACAGAGCTGTTCCTGGTGGCTCGATCCTCAAGGAGCCCCAGAAATGCAGACACAGACACACACTCACACAGACACACTCACACAGACACACACTCACACAGACACACACACACAACACACTCACACAGACACACACAACACAGACACGCACTCACACAGATAGACAGGGTGACCACCAGGAGCAGAGCAGCAAGGTGTCAGTCAAGACGGTCAGAGATTCACATTTAGTCAGACAGGGGGGACACAGAGGGAGGATGCAGGGAGGTGGGGTGGGAGGGGGGGGGTGAAGGGGGTAGATACGAGAGAGACAGAGGGGAGACACAGTCAGTGAGATATGAGGAGGGAGACACAGGAGGGGAAAGTGTGTGTGTGTGTGTCAGAGACAGGGAGGAGAGCCACCAAGTCAGCCTGTCGCTTCCAGACAGCACAGATACTGTAGCAGTAATTATGCTGCCCGTGAGGGGAAACATTTGGTTTGGAATCTAGATTTTAATTTGGTCTCAGAGTTCCCTATCTGTATGGCAGGGGCTGGCGGGGTGGGGGCTGGTGTGGTGGGGGATGGGGGATGGGGGGGGGGCCCAGAGGTCTGACGGGGGGAGATAAGAGCCGGCTGCAGGGTAAGCCTGATTAGGGGGGGGCAGTAACAGGCTTTGTTAAAAGGGGTAAATAGACTGGCCCTCGGCAGCCTGGGACAAAGCTGATATCACAAATCACACACTCTGCGCACACGCACACACACACACACACACACACGGACGAACATCTGCATACACACACACACACGTGCGCACACACGCCAACACACACTTTTGCCCTTACCAGGCCTGGGTGCACCTGTCAGAGAAAATGCTTGTGTAACTGTTGAGCACACGGTCGTGGCATGGTACTGTCTTTAAGCCTGTGGTACAACCGGGCTTTGTGAAGTTCACGTGTGCGCGCGTGATGGATGGGATATCCACTCAAGGCGCGGTGGCGTGCGGACGCAAACGTGCTTCCGTGGCAAGCGCATCGTGAGGGTGAGTGTGCGCACAAGGAAACCAGCGCGTGCCAGTGGTGTGTGTGTGTGTGTGTGGCACGGTGGCTAGCCGTTAGCATGCTGCCACAGGTTTTCTTGTTCCCCAGAGACAGTGATAAATGAACGCGCCCCTCTCGGAAGAACGGTGAGTCACAGGCCTCGTGCTGTACCGCGCTCCCCCCCCCCTATTGTTGTACTGTAATACCCACGTTCCCCAGCTCTAATTAAAACAGCCCCAGAAACAGCCCACCCCGACACCCAGCCGAGCTGCCGACACAAAGGAGTCTGTTCCGAGTCCTTCAAAAAAAATGCCTGCTTCAGTCCGTTCCCCCCCCTTTCCTTGGAAGTCTCGGATCTGACTCAGAGGAGGGGGGGGAGGGGGGGGGGTAACAGCTGTGCGATGCGTTTTCACCTGTCCTGTCTCGTTTGATCAGAGATGACTTGAATGTGGGCTGGAGGGCATATGCGGTCGTTCACCGCCTAATGCCCTTTTGCTAAATGCACGGAGCTGTTTCTCCGGCAGTGTGGGTGTCGAGGGTCTCGACGGATGCGCGTGTAGGTGTGTGTGTGAGGGTGTGTTTGCGCGTCGTCGGCGCGTGGTTCTTGCGCTGAACCTCAGCTTCAAAGCGTTCACCGCGCCGACACAGAAGAGAACAGTACGGGAGGGCATCTGTCAGGGTGTTGGCGCACACGTTTTCGCAGCGTGTCCATAGTTTTGTCATGTGTGTGTGCTTTTTGTGTCTGTGTGTGTGTGTGTGTGTGTGTGTGTGTGTGCACGTGCACCAGATACAGAGAGAGAGTCAGAGTGAGCTGTTAGGTACGCATAGTCACACCTAGAGTACCGTTCTAATGAGCATCTGTTAGCGCAGACCTGATTACCACGACGACAAGCTCCCGAGGTGCTTCTGCACATGCTCAGTGGCGCTCAGAGGCTCTCCACAGGCTCAACATCTGGCCTGCTGTGACCTCATCAACACGCGGTAGAACTCTCAGCTCCGTGGAACTCACCTCGACGCCGAGAAGATTTCAAGTCAGCTCAGTGGAATTCCGGAGGATTCTGTTTCTCTGTAGCAAAACACAACCCATGTGACGCACACTGATAGATATGTCCTCGACATCTTGTGTGTGCGCTTACAGCGTGTGCCCGCACGTGTATTAATGCGAACGTCTGTGTGTCTGTGTCCCAGCGGTGGTGTGAAGCACACAGGGGGACACGCACGCACACACACACACACACACACTCGCACACGCTCCCGCGGGGGAAGAGCGGCGATGTGCACGGCAGCGTGACAGAGACGAAACCACAGGAAGGTCACGGGCGCACGTTACGGAGCGCACGCGCCGCGGCGCCGCACAAGCGCTCTCCCAAGGACGACAAAGTGCTTAGCCAGGGGAAGCCGCAGAAGTAGGTTAGCCCTGCACACAGTCCAGCAGAGTGCCACGCGCTACGGGGGGTCTGGTGGTCACCGCTCTCCATTCACCTAACCAGGAGACGGAAATAGGACAGCGCTCGAGCCAGGCTTTATGCTAGCCTCGAAACACGCCGGCTATTCATATATCAAGGAGATCCGGCTCGGTGTATTTGCTGGGTCTTTTGTCAGGCTGTTGCTGGCCAGTGGGCACCAGCATGGCAGTATTAGCTCGCGAGGATGGCCTGCTTTTCTCTGCTGCAGTAATCTGAACGGGCCCAGACCCCCTGCTGTGTCACTGTGCTGCCGATTAGAGACGTCACACACAGATATACACACTCACAAAGACACACACACACTCGACAATGACACACACACACACACACACTGACACACACAGTAAGAGCACACACGTACACACTCACTCACAGAGGCACACGCACAACAACGCGCAAACAAGGACGCACGCTGTGAGCACACACACACACACAGTAAGCCTGAGTGCATGCTCACACACACACACAAACATCCTCTCACCAAACACAGGCTCTAAAGCTCAGATGGGGGATGAATGAAAGCTTTTTTTCGACGCCACCAGTAAAGATGTCAATAATTAAACCGTCTGTCAAGCTGCCTTGAACATAACTAGCAGTCAGGCCAGGTTTAAATATTTCACTAAGATTGACAACCACCGTAGAAGGATCCCACTGGATTTGACCACAATCTTCAACGTGGAGTAGCACAATACGGGCCAGTCTTCATGACATAAGATCTGACCTTTGCTTGCAACCCTCCCTCCTCTCAGCCACGGTGATTGCATTCCTGCTCGACAATCTAGCTCGGATACACCTCATTATCCGAACAAGCTCGCAGCGACCGGTCCACCATATGCGCCGAGCCCTGGTCCTCCTCGCCTCTCCCCTGCCACCCCAGGATTCCCCCCTCGCTCTCCTCTGTGCAGGGTGGAAAAACTCCCTGTCATTACCTTAATTAGCGCTCAGGGTGGGCTGGCACCGGGCTGGCGGAGGGGCTGGCAGAGGGGGCCGGGAGGGGCCGGACATCGCCTGGCCCGGGCAGATGCGACCGTGGCTGGGAGGAGTCTCACCGGGCGGTCCCTCTTCCCAGATTGTTTTTTCTTCTTCTTCTTCTTCTCTCATACTGGCAGAGGGAGTGGTGGGGATGTGGAAGCGGGGAGGCCGGGGGGTGGAGGGAGGGAGGAGGGGAGGATGGAGGGAGGGAGGAGGGAAGGGGGGAGAGAAGGGCGGGGGTGGCAGCGGCTCGGGTTGCGGCCCTGCGGTAGTGAGGCAACATCACTCTGGTTGGAGGAGGGAAAAGACACACAGATGCTCCGACAAGTCATTATCCCTCACACAGCAACTGTGAGCTGACAAGTTGAATGTCCGTCAGTGTAAATTGGCTGCGTGTAACCTCTGGCCTTAGAGAGGAGGGGAGAGGGGAAGGAGGACAGGAAAGAGGAGAGGAGAGGAAAGAGAATGAGCAAAAAAGCAAAGGAAAGGAGAGGTGAGGCGAGGAGAAAAGAAGAGGAGAGAAGAGGAGAGAAGAAACGAGGAGAGGAGAAACCTGGCACCATAACAAGCTGGCAAGACCAAACGAGGTAGGTGGCATAGGGCACAGAGAGAGAGAGAGCGAGAGAGAGGAAGAGAGAGAGGGGGAGAGGGAGAGGGAGAGGGAGAGGGAGAGGGAGAGGGAGAGGGAGAGGGGAGGCGAGGGAGAGGGAGAGAGGGAGAGAGAGCGAGAGAGATAGAGAGAGCAGAGAGCAGCAAGAACGAGCGAGAGAGAGAGAGAAAAGGATATACCCTAAAAGAGATTTAGTGTGAATTATCAAACATTCTCAGTACAAGTTACAACATTTCTGAACAGTTTACCCGTACAACAAAGATGGCAACTAAAAACAAAAAGCTGCCTCCCATCTCTTCAGACAAATGACATTTCAGCCGACCAATTAAAGCCTGCCCGTCCTCAGATTCTGTCACGACATCGAAATTGATTCGCTGTAGAATGAGAGGACGTTTAATTTGGGGGCTGTGTGTCCGTCCGTAGTGTAATTTCGACTCCCTGGGGCGTCAAAGTTCCGTCAGATCCCCCTGCAGACACTCTCCACTAAGACCACTCACAATTAAATGGTTCAAGTGCCATTCAATTAGTCAGTTGAAGAGGCTGATGGTCGGGTTAATGAAGACTGCATTAACGCCTGATGATTGCTTATTAACATCGGAGCATACGGAACCAGATAAGACCAGATATTATTAATGAGCCTCATTAGTTATGCGCGAGGCTTCCTCTCTAACAGGGTTTAATAGAATATGTTGACCTATCGCGCGGCCAGCCTGAAAGAGCTGATGTCATCGTTGTAAGTGCAGTTCGTTAAGTTGCATGACTCTGCCCCAGTGACATGGTCATGAGAGGATTAGGAGAGGTTGCTGTCTGGACACAACAATGCACACATACCAGCCCTGGTGCACACACCACACACACACACACACACAAACACACGTACACAACTAGACATACATATTATCGCTTTGGATAAAAGCGTCTGCTAAATGAATAAACGTGATATTACCAAAGAAAGCACATACACAAACACACAGGGATACACACACACAGACACACGCTTACACATTTGCACACATCGTGATGAATCTTACACCACATCAAGAAAGCCTATCCTACAGCGATGTACTTTGAAATAGTACATCTGTGCGCGTCACCTTTCATCTGTGGAGTTTGACAACCCTGTAGCCCGAGGCATCAACAGGTGGGTGTCAATACATAAATCATGGAGACCAATAGATACAACTGATCCATTTCTGTGAAAGAAACAATGTGAGAAAAATGATGATTCTTCCTGGGACTGATCGTTAAATCTGAACAGCGGTGCACGCGGGCAATCTGTTAGCCTCCAGATTATGTTAGTGCAGCGAGCTAAAGCCTGGAGGGAAATAACCTGCGTCGAGTGGGAGACGAGCGGGGGAGTTAAGTTCATCCTCACATCCGATGTTAGATGGCCCTTCTGAGACGGGCTGGAGTGATTCCTCTGCCGTGTTCGGGGCTGGCCTAGCCTGGTCTGGCCTGGCCTGGCTTGGAACACGCTGGGGCCCCCAGAGAGAGCCTCTTGCAGCTATCTGTTTCTTAATTTCACGCTTCATTTGAGATCACACTCCGCCCAACTATAGTGTGCGTGTATGTGTGTGTGTGTGTGTGTGTGTGTGAGAGAGAGACATAGAGAGAGAGAGAAAGAGAGAGAGAGAGAGAGAGAGAGAGAGGGGTGGGGGTGGGGACTGGGAGTGAGTGTGAATCTGCAAACAAACACACACACACACACACACATAGTACACTCACACACACACATCAGAAGAGTACTCTGATGGGTCTTGATGTGGTCATTTACATTTGCTTGAGCAGGGAAAAGGACACACACAAGTACATAGACGCACACTTGCACACGCGCTGAAAGCAAGACTAGGAATCTATTAACAACAGGCAGTTTATTTCAGTTTGAGGTAACTGTGTGCCTTCTCCAAGGGTACAGGGGACCATGAGTCAAGTTGACAAGCCAGGTGGAATTGTTTTGCTTTTATAAAGCATGCAATCATAGTCCCATTTTGTGCTTAACCGATGTTATGAGTTTGGCTGGAAGACTTTAAGAACAATAAAGCACATTCTTTATACCTCATCCACAACCCCTGCCCCCCTCATGGATACAGGCAATCATTCTTTTTATACTTCATGATATAGATTTTTTTGGCACGTTTTAATGATAAACAGCTGTTTACAATCGGAGAAATATTTTTCGCTGACCTTGGGCGTTTCTGGATGTAGTTGTATCGTAGGGAGATTTATTGGGAAAGCGCCTTGCAAATTCACAGCAACGTCAATATCACAAGGCTCTCGCCCTGCCATTGAAATCCATTCCTTTTCACATCCCTTTCCCACTACAGCGGCACGAACAGCTGAACGGCTGGACGGAGCCGGAGCACAACAGGGCATTTTCATTGTGGCCGCCGCCGTATAAATTGATGGCAACTATCAGATGTGAGCCAAAGCAATCGAGTCTTAGATTAGGTACATCTGTCGTGCGCACGATGGCAGGTCAGGCCCAGCTACATCAACCCCTCTGTTACATCTGTCTGGGTGCCCCGCCCCCGCACCACCCCGCACCCCCCACTACTCTCCACACGCTAACCTGCTGGCCGGGGATAGATGACTGTAATCTCCAGAGGTGGGTGGGGGGGGGAGGGAGGGGGGGGTTGAGGCAGGGGAGAGAGAGAGGGAGAGAGAGAGAGAGAGAGGAGAGTAGAGAGAGAGAGAGAGAGAGAGAGAGCGAGAGAGAGAGAGAGAGAGAGAGAGAGAGAGAGAGAGAGAAGAAACGAGTCGCCGGCATGTGAATGACACCTCAATTCAGTCATGGGATGAATCCGACTCCAGGTAATTACTATCGAGTCTCCCACACCACTCAACAGGGCCGCAACCTGAGACATTATATTGAGATTCTATTAGACTATCAACAGTACTTGAAAGGTGAACAGCAATCTCTAACTCTCTAACTGTGTGTGCATTGTCTCCAACATGGGATATAATAGGGGTCAATTGTTGCCTTGTTAATCCATTATCAAAATCCCACAATGACCTTTGAGTGATATTTCACAGCAAGTGCCTCTCCCTCTCTCTCGCGTCGTTCTTGCTGCTCTTCTTCACACCCTCTCTCACTCTCTCTCTCTCTCTCTCTCTCTCTCTCTCTCTCCCTCTCTCTCTCTCCTCTCTCTCTCTCTCTGTCTCTCTCTCTCTGTCTCCTCTCTTCTTTGTCTGCAACACAGAGGGTTGGAGGGGTTTTGGTCATCCTGACTGTGTCACCAAAGTTAGAATCAACCACATCTGCAGACTCACTGAGCTATTCCTCACATCAAACCACAAATCCAACAAATGGTTCAGTTCTCAAGGAGGTTTAAACATTCAACAGCAGAAGAGCTGTAATTGGCTGGGCAGATGGAGACCTTGTCGGGCAGCAGCCAATGAGCTCTAATCGTTTTTCAGCGGGCAGAGAGGACAGGGCAGGATGAATCTGATGCTGATGAAGGACAGTTAGGGTTTTAACAAGACGAAGAATTATCTGTAGGCCACACACACACATATACACACACACACAAACACACACACACACGCACACACATACACACACAAACCCACCTCTCTGTCACTTCATGTAAACTCCACCTAACCTGAGAATAATTCAGTCCTGAAAAGGATTAAAGGGGATTTCTGATGCAGAATGTTGACTGACTTGATCTGATCACAGCGTGCTTGGCCTTTTGGTCCAATACCATTTCCATTAGATAAGTAATCCAATTTAGCCTTTCTACTCTCTTCAGTGTGGGACTCACATTTGGCAACTCAGCAAGGTTGAGGGGACACCAATATATCCAATAGATTGTCATGAGCTTCAGTGCCACCCTGTGGCCAGTTGTGTGTACTGCTGTCTGTTCTCTGGCATGAATGACTGGACTGTTGCTGGCACATGGGTGGGCGGAAATATTGCTATGTGTCAGGACGGTCACTATCTAAGGCAGGGGTGTCAAACCCCGGTCCTCGAGGGCCGCTGTCCTGCATGTTTTAGATGTTGCCCAGCTCCAACACACCTGATTCAATTAAAAGGGTTGTTATAACGACCATTCATTCGAATCAGGTGTGTTGGAGCAGGGAAACATCTAAAACATGCAGGACAGCGGCCCTCGAGGACCGGGGTTTGACACACCTGATCTAAGGTATCCTGGGAGGTTTTTAGCTGTCAGAAGATAAAATGGTTATTATAAGCGAAAAATGTTTAATATCCCATGTAAATTAACAGGAAAGACATTACAATAGAAATGTGTAAAACATTGTGACTGAACAACAAAAGGTGCTTTGAATCGTTGATATAAACCTATATTAAAGGGAAGCTTCTCGATTGATAAGTTGAGATCTGTCGGAAGTCTGGCCGGAAAGATGCACGACAATGAAAAAGAGTTGGCTTTGTTTATTAGAACGAGCTGCTCGGATCATGTGACCTTCCCACGACAGAGTGGTCAGGTGAGTGAGGCACATGGTTCACAACCGTCCTTATATACAATGGATAGACACGTTCAAATATAGTGTACACAGAACATTTCCTTACATGGCCAAGCATAGTCAGCAACTGGGTACAGTAGAAAAGGCAAACAGGTGATAACATTATAACTCATGTAAGGCTGTTTCTACATACCGGTATTTCTCGCTTACTGTCTCCACAGAGTCTGGACATATCCATATGCAGACTGTAAGAGGCCCACTCCGCGACCTCTTGACCTCAGCAAGAGAAGGCTCTCGTGTAGAAAAACTCTGCGTTTCATTGATATAGCTGGGAAACGTAATTCCCAGGCTGCAAGAGTTGCACAAACCTCAGATATACGACTCGTATATCAATATCTACAGTTCTGGAGGTGACAGGCAGAAAAAACACATCACTGCTGTGGGCATTCAAACCGTCAGCAGCCCCACAATAAAGTCAACTCCTAATCGGATTTTAGAATCCAAACCAGTCTTCCCTATTTTCCCTGAGGCAGAAATCCCATTGGAATGCAGCAGAGGGGACCTTTTGATGATACAAGTAACCATCAATGACACTTGAAACGTAAATCTAAATGATATACCCTTAAGCTAATGGTAAAACCGGCATTGGCATTCGAGCGAATCGTTGGTCACACAACAGCGAAGTGTCCAAGAGCATTATCTGGGATTGCATTAGCCTCCTTCAGTACACTGTCATTACCGAGTGTCATTGCCCAAACAGGGTCAACGGAGACGCGGAGTGAACTGCATCATCACCATGCAGGAGACGACAAGCCATTACACCACAAACTGCACTTATCTGAAATGAACTGTGTTGACCCGAGAGGAGCAGAGGCAGAGTGCTCTGCCAAACACGATCTGCTCATTTTAAATCACCATTACCTATGAGATTACACTATTTAATATGAAGACCAGGTTGATTAGGTGTAACTGTACATAGCTGTCAATATAAGTACTGTTGAGGACATCCACCTTGGCTAATACTGATTAAGGTTTGGCCCGTCGCACTCACTTCATATTTTCCATTTCAATATAGCTTGATTATCTCCATATGACCACTTGAGATTCCAATTGACCAAACGCGGTTTATTGCAGCGTTGAACGCTGTAATGAATGTAACGTGAATGATACGCACGGAGTTGAATAACCTTAACTACCTATATTATCTCTTGGCATTCACCTTGGCATCCTGCCTCTCCACACAGGCTCTTTTAATGGAAGAAGTCTTCCATCTTTTCAAGCAGTTTCATATGAGCCCTCGTCTTCTCCCCCCCCCCTTCAGGAGGCCCAGTGGACACTCCTGCACCAGAGTAGAGCTTCTCTCAGCCATATTAAAACCATTAGTCACTAGGAAAAGCGGGTCAACAGCGGACACAATTAAATCTGATCCCCAAATTCACTTAGACCAGAGACGGGGAGGAGTGGAGGGACGTGGGGAGGTCAGAGAGAGAGAGAACGGTAGAGAGAGGAGAGAGAGAGAGAGAGAGAGAGAAAGGACGGGAGAGAGCGAGAGCGAGGGAGAGAGAGAGAGAGAGAGAGAGAGAGAGGAGAGTTGTCCCAAAAGAGTTTGGACGCACAGCAAAGAAGAAGAAGAAAAAAAGAGTCACTGGCAATGTTTCAACTGATCATTTTTATTATTACTTATTTTGAAATACATCATGATTGCCATCATCACTGTCAGCATTGCTCTGTTCCAGACTTCAATGGGAAAACTGCACACATCCATCATACAGTACATAGTACAGACAAACATATAGTGCTGCTAAAAAAAACGACAACAAAAAACAGCGGAAGTCAATAACGACCTCAGTCATTCTAGACGCCACTCCCAGACACAAACTAGCCCCACACTCCCAGAGTCGGCGAGCCTCCGTCTCAAACTCTGCTTTAGACCGTGATTAAAAAGTGCCAACGAGAATGACCCACCGTAAAGTACACGCCAGTAAGACGGGGGGAGTAAGACTGTGCAGGTCAGTGTACAGGAAGTCAGCTCAGTAGTGCATACATACATACATACATCACAGCAACGGCATACAGGAACACATCGATTGGACCGCTCAACGTCTGGTTGGTCCGTACCTGGTCAACAAACGGGCATTCTACCCTACCGTGCATACAACACATGGGGAATAAGACAGGATAGGAGATGTGAAGTGGTCTTCTTTTTTCTTTTGGGAGAAAGAACGAACAGTGTTGATGAAGAGGGACGGAGAGAGATAGTGTTGTAGAGAGAGAGAGGGGGGGAGAGAGAGTGTTGTAGAGAGAGAGACAGGGGGAGAGAGAGATGAGGACAGATTAAAGGTTGTCGCTTTGATTTTTTTTACACTCGGCGTCAATGTTACGTTTTGGCACTGATAATGGCGTCGCCATAGGAACGCCTTTTCTGCGTATATGCATCTACCCGGGGATTACTGGGAAGCACAGATAGGACTGGCCAGGCTAGCTTGCCAGCTACCCGAGATCGGCTAATAGAGCGCAATAGTCCACAACAAGCTGGGCTAGCTGGACTAACGACAGCCTAGTACCACGGACAGCACCGTGGAGCCTGACAGCAACCTGGAGAATGCGATTATGTGACCATTTGCAGGTTATTGCTAAAATAGTTTGTTCCGGTAGTTTACACAAGTGTGTGAGAGTACTTATTCTGGTTCAGTCCATTCAGATACCAGGTGATAGTTAATGAGTGTCTATTAGGCCACACTTCCCAACTCACTCGAGTCACATGCTAACATGACTAGCTCATATGCTACAACGTGGTGCTGGAATGATGCTGCGAAACGACACTGCCCGTGGAGGTGCACAGTCTTTGGTCGCTAAATCAGTTAAAAGAACTTCAAGTACCGTGCTCATTATGTCAAGTACCAGTTTGCCTTTTCCAAAAAGCAGTAACATCAAATATAAAGCTACTAATCGTGGATGTGTGTTTGTGTGTGTGTGCGCGCCATGTTCTCAGTGGAAGTGTCCCATCGCCTCGGCAGCCTTCACCCTCACGACAGGGTCTGGGTCCTGGAGCAGCATCACCAGACCTGACAGGAAACAGGAAGTACAGGTTGAGAGGAAGCGCCATGAAAACAGGAAGTGCGAATCAAAACAAGGAAGTAAACACGTCCTCCACAACGTGTGTCCCGTGTCCAGACCCACCTTTGGTCACGCTGCCCATGTTAAGGTGAGAGAAGAGCTCCTCGGGTAGGTTACCCAGCAGGAAGCCTACAGGAAACAGGAAACACACAGAAGACGAGCGACCCTTCAACAGACTGAGCCCAGTGTTAAACACACTGCACACAGTCTATACCGAGAGACTGATAGAAGACCATTGAATGAGTGGTTCTTGACAGTGTGCCATCCCTTGATGGTGTGTCTGGGTTGAGGTGTTCCTTCTACCTATGAACATGGCTGCCCCGGCCCGGACCTCGGCCCAGTTGCTCTTGAAGAACTGGATGACGGAGATGTGGTAGAAGTTCAGCATTCCAGGGAAGTCCTGGATCTAGGGACGGACGGAAACAGCATGACAACTCTGGACGACTCGTCATCAACCAACCCGAACGACTGAATTAGGAATCCTCTTTCAATTCCGGTTTGAGACCGTGCTCAATTTTGATTCCAGGAACTCAATTTCTCTTCAAAATGACCGACAGAATACTCAATTCGCAAAATAGTCATTTGTGACTAGGACATACAACAAAGTGTTTCGAGTGTGTGTGTGTGTGTGTGTGTGTGGAGGTAGGAGCACGTCCACTCACGATGTACTTGGTCAGGTCGTTGATGAACTCTCCGTAGTGTAGGCCCTTGTCATCATGGAGATGGTTTTGGAACATGGTGGTGATTTGCTCCGAGCCCACAACAGGTGCACACACTCGCATGGCGTACTTACAAGCCTGCAGACACACACACACACACACACACGGGTGCGCACACACACACACAAACCATCATTAAATATAATTGAGTGCCCACTAGGTACATATCATGCTCTGAAACGTGATGAAAATCTATGATATTGACCTTGGATTAGGTCTGCATCATTGTGTGTGTGTGCGCGCACAAGTGTGTGTGTGACTAACCTTGACCACCTGCAGGTTGGGGTCAGCGAGGTGCAGCAGGAGGCTGACCAGAACATTGTGGATCTGGTCCTTGAAGATGGGTTCTCCTGAGCCGAACCTGGACAGGTTCCCCAACAGCATGATGGAGGCACAGCGGATCTCATCGTTCTCCTGCAGGGGGGGAGGAGTCAACCGGAGGTCACAGCTACTATGACTAGCATCTCATGTAGGCCACAGCTACTATGACTAGCATCTCATGTAGGCCACAGCTACTATGACTAGCATCTCATGTAGGCCACAGCTACTATGACTAACATCTCATGTAGGCCACAGCTACTATGACTAGCATCTCATGTAGGCCACAGCTACTATGACTAGCATCTCATGTAGGCCACAGCTACTATGACTAGCATCTCATGTAGGCCACAGCTACTATGACTAACATCTCATGTAGGCCACAGCTACTATGACTAGCATCTCATGTAGGCCACAGCTACTATGACTAGCATCTCATGTAGGCCACAGAAAACACTTATGCTCAGTCATCAGGTAGAATAGGAGATCCATCATAGACCATCATGCTATAAACATGCTAGCCAAGAAGTGTGTGTGTGTGTGTGCGTGTGTGTGTGTAGTGTGTGTGTGTGCGTGTACGTACGCTCTCCAGGAAGGGTTTGATCTTCATGAAGATGTAGACCACCAGGAGGTGGCCGTTCTTCTGGTCCAGGTAGAGCAGCACCTTGGACAGGCCGGACATGGCCTCCAGGGTGATGTGCTTGCCGGGGTCATCCTTCTCCTCCATCCCAGAGCTCATGGCCGCCAGCAGCTCCTTGGCGTACTTATTGACCTGAGAACACACGGTGTGGAAGTCTGTGTGTGTTTACATCTCCCTGTGTGTGTGTGTGTGTACATCTCCCTGTGTGTGTGTGTGTGTGTGTGTGTGTACATGCATGTGTGTATCTGTGTACATGGCGTATCCCTGTGTGTGCAAACTCCCTCTGTGCGTGTCTATCTGTGTGTGTGTGCGTGTACATCTCCCTGTGTGTGTGTTGTGTGTGTGTGTGTGAGGGAGGGAGAGAGCGCGCGCACCTTCTCGGGCGAGCCCACGGCGATGTTCCCCAGGCCCCTGACGGCCAGCATGCGCACGGTGGAGCAGGGGTCTGAGATCCTCTCCATCATGTTGTTCATCAGCACGTCCATCAGCATCAGCTCTGTCACCACGTGGTGGTTCAGCAGCTACGCACACACACACGCACGCGCACGCACACACGCACATACAAATGAAACATTCCCAGTGTGAGACATAACCATGGATTGTATTCATTTTGAATGAACTGATCTGTACTTCTGTGTGACTTCTCTCTCCTTGGCTCTTAACTGTGCGTTTGTAAATCTGTGTGTGTGTGTGTGTGTGTGTGTGTGTCTACAGCACCTGTCACGTCTGTGACAGTCATCCTTATTCAAAGCCAAATTCCAGCCTGGAAGACCATGATTATTTGACTATAATTCTATTACAAAACCGCAACATCAATCAGAACCCTCTCCACACTATAGAAATCTCCAGAATACTAGCCAGTCTAGACTAGTTTCCAACTCATTCAGTCTCCCAGCCCAACCACACGCCTACATCAGCCAATACATGAGCAGCCTGCTTGTG
>CAEFZP010001287.1:0-100000 GCA_903064625.1 Mallotus villosus | reverse complement strand
CAACATCGTCATTGGTCCTTATCCGCACGATATATCGATATCCATAAATGTGTGTGAAGCACGTCACGGCGGTGTGTGGTCACGCACATGTGTGTGTTCAGGTGACAGTGTACAGGGGGCCTCAGAGCTGTGTGTTTACCTTGACTGTGAGGTTGTCCAGGTAGAAGGCCAGGATGCGTGCGGTGGTCTTCAGGGCCCTCTCTCTCTCCTGCTCCTGACTGGAGCTCAGCCACGGCTCCAGGTGCTGCAGAACACACGCGTCAGCCACGCGTCACGCGATGACATCACACAATGACATCACGCTGCGACACGGCACACCACGACATCACACCGTGACATCATGCTGACATCACGCCCGAGGCCGACAGGACTGAGCGTGCGTGGAAGAACAGAAGAGAGGACGACAGAGAAGCCAGCCAGGCCTCAGCCAGGTAACAGGATCCCGGCGTCCCTCCTGCCTCACCTTGAAGATGCCCTGCAGGCCGTCTGGTGTGGGCTCCCTGGACAGAGCGCTCCTCAGGAGCTGGTGGAGGGCCTGGTAGGTGTCCGAGTACAACGTCTGAGGGAGAGGAAGCACCATGATCAGGGGTCCCCAAAACTACGGCCCGCCCACACATTTGGACCCTCTGAACAACGCCAGAGACTGATATATATGTTTTTTATATATACAATATAAAAAAATCAGTTCACACTGATTAATATGCGTAAGGAAATGTTTTGATTTCAATAAGAATAACAATGACTGACGTCTGTTTCACTGCTCGCGCAACGACAAATGACAGCGAGTGATGTGTGTGTGTGTCTGTGCGTGATCTTCCGCGAGTGTGGTGTGTGTGAGTAGGTGTGTACTATGTGGGTGTGTGTCCGTGCGCCCGTGTGTCCCTCCCGCACCTCTCTCTGTTTGGGGTCCAGGACCTCGTCGTCCTTGCCCTTGTCCGGGGCGTCCGCCGGGGGCAGCCCGAACACGCCGCCCACACACGTCCGCAGCATCTCAAACGTCTCGTTCTCTGTCAGCGCCGGCTCCAGGTTACTGAACCCCTGGGGTCAAGGGTCATACTTGTCAACGGAGCACCTTGCACAGGTGGAATCCTATGACTGTCTGTGAACCTGATACCAATTACAAACCAACTTACTTGCTATCCAATTATTCCTTACCCATGCTAGCAAATAGCCCTTACCCATGCTAGCAAATAGCCCTTGCCCACGCTAACAACTTTCCCATACCCACGCCAACAACTATCCCGTACCCATGCCAACAACTATCCCGTACCCATGCCAACAACTATCCCGTACCCATGCCAACATGTAGCCCGTACCCACATCAGCCCCAAATCAAAGCTCACAACATATTCACTACAGCCATTTCCCATAACCACCCATTTGAAACGTTACATTTACCATCCAGTAGCATCTAGCTAACCACCCCAATGGGCCGACCAACCGCCATTCTCTCCACGTCTGAGGGGAAAGAAGTGGCTGTGGAACGATGTCACCAAACAACGAGGTGACCAAAGGATACATCAGGTTGGCACAGGTGCTCATCACAAGATGGCGGACAGGGGTCCTCATCACGTCGGTGGGCTCTGCTTTGATGAAATCCTACGGTTCGTTCAAGACAAGAGAGATGCTATTGTGCCGAGAGGAAGTGGTTTGAAACGTGGCTCTCTCAGAGAGCACGCATTTGAGATTTTCTCCCACAAACGTAGTGACAACGTTTTCAATATGAATAAGTGTGTTTACAGTAGTAGTTTAATAGTGTGTGTGTGTGTGTGTGTTGTGTGTGTGTGTAGTCACTGACCAGCATGACTCCCATGAGCTCCTGCTTGCGTGTGAACATGTATCCTTGTCGTCGCACACACACACTGATTGCCTTGGCTATGAGGCCCACACTTTTGATGAGGCTCAGCTTCATCGTCAGGTCCTGATGGAGGAGACGGCACACACACACACACATACACACACCCTACACACGACAAATACACACACACACACGAGAACAGACACATACACAGTCTCAGACTGTGGTCATGACAACAGCAACGCCACTCAAAATCACCTACTGAACGCAGGCAGCACAACCGTCGTCTGGAAGAAATCATTCGAAGAAGGCGGCAACAAGTACATGCCCCGGGCCGACAGTCCCACAGCACCGCAAACACCCTGCAGCGACGTCAGAACGAGGCCGTCACTCACCCCCACGCTCTCCTCCGCTCCCCGCGCCATGTGCCCCTGCAGGCCTCCATCTTGGAGGCCAGCCCAAGAAACGATGGGTTTAAGGTTTGCGTTTCGTAAAGTACCGCGTGGACCCGATCGTTTACTGGGGTCACATGGCAGAAGGAACGGAAGGAACGGAAGGATCGGCTGAGTTTCACACCAGTCAGGGGGGTGCCAAAAGCAGTTTGTTGAAACGGTCGAAAATCAGTTCTACCAACCGAGAGGGTGATTGGTAGGGACTGATCGGCCCTCATGCCTTGATTCTGAGAGAAACGACGAGGATCAGAGGCTGGAAAGTTGGGTGTCGAAAGAGAGAAAGTGCAGCCCTCCTGCAGCTGTGTTCTCTGAGCCGTGGTTTAGAGAGAGAGAGAGAGGGAGAGGGAGAGGGAGAGGGAGAGGGAGAGGGAGAGGGAGAGGGAGAGGGAGAGGGAGAGGGAGGAGAGAGAAGAGGGACTGGCCCGGGACCAGAACGCTGCCCAGCATTAATGTGAAGCAGATCAGTTTTGCGTTAAGAGATTTGGTAAGTGGGGAAAATCCTTTTTAGACTGGTAGTGCAAAAGGAATATAGAGAACGATAGAAGGCGAGAGAGAAAAACTGGCAAAGAAAACCGAGTGAGAAACACACCAAGAAACACAAAGAAGGTGAAAAAATAGAAAAAGTGGGAGAGACGGAAGGAGAGAGAGGTTCCTCTGTGTTCCCATTACGGTACCTTGGTCTCTACTTTAATCCCCAGAACCTGTACAACAATAAAAGTAGCAATGAGTTTAATCCACAAGGTTTCACTCAACATAAACACCTGAAAGGAAAGAAAAAAAACCCTCAGGGAAAGTTCCTAATGCAGCTAACGAACCGTGGGCGAGTGCGTGTGAGGCTAGCCTATACGTGGGCTCTAACGCCTACAGGAACAGGAAGGTGTCACAGATACAGATGCCCCTGATCTCTATATCATCACCGCAGAGCGACAGGAGGGGTTAGCCAGCGTTACAGCTGCTGTCCCGGAGATGAACCCTGTTGCACTGAGGCACGTAGGTTTCCCTGTGTGTGTGTGTGTGTGTGTGTGTGTGTATCCGCCACCGAGCCTAGACATCAAACCCTCATGGTCCAGTCTAGTGGACAACCTTGCGGTCGGGGTTCACGCCCCGGCAGGCTCTAGGGTGAGAGGTGAACAGGATTCATACTCCCGTGAAAACCGGGACGGATGGTTTTCACATCCTTTACGGAACAGAAATAGGCTTGTTAGACAGGTGGGAAAGGGCGGATATAGAGTAAGCCCATCTGTATCCATGGAGACAGTGCGTACAATGCCGTATACAGTCAAAGCCATATATAGTACAAGACTATTTACAGTCTACAAGACTATATACACTCTACACGGCCATACTGCACAGAATAAGCCCATATCGAAGGGGCATAAATAAGCCATACACAAGGCCAAATATAATATACAGAGGGGAGGAATTGTGTGGAGAATGTGACCTCTCTTTAACCATCACCTAATGGCTTGTTTCTCTTTGCTGTGGCTCGCTGTTCCATTCCTCTCAAATAGACCACAGGTATGCCTCTGGGCTTGACCACAGGCAGTTAGTGACACTCATGCAGCAGCAGACTCATAACAGCCTGTTTGGACATGCTGGTCATCTGGCACTCTCTAGCTCTGGGGCTCACTGGAGCTGTGGGTACACGTGGTTGTTTTTGTTACTTGGCCTCATCCGACCCCAGAAACAGCCCAGTAGGACGAGAATACTGAGCACATACAGTTGAAGTCCCTGACTTCTACCTTGCTGTTGAGGTGTCTGACCCCTGACCCCTACACCTTAGTGTTACGTGTCTGACCCCTGACCCCTTTACCTTGGTGTTGAGGTGTCTGACCCCTGACCCCTACACCTTGGTGTTGAGGTGTCTGACCCCTGACCCCTACACTAGTGCTACAGTGTCTGACCCCTGACCCCTTCACCTTAGTGTTGAGGTGTCTGACCCCTGACCCCTACACCTTAGTGTTACAGTGTCTGACCCCTGACCCCTACACCTTAGTGTTGAGGTGTCTGACCCCACCTTGGTGAAGTCTGACCCCTGACCCCTACCTTAGTGTTGAGGTGTCTGACCCCTGACCCCTACACCTTAGTGTTGAGGTGTCTGACCCCTGACCCCTACACCTTGGTGTTGAAGTGTCTGACCCCTGACCCCTACACCTTAGTATTGAGGTGTCTGACCCCTGACCCCTACACCTTGGTGTTGAAGTGTCTGACCCCTGACCCCTTCACCTTAGTGTTGAGGTGTCTGACCCCTGACCCCTACACCTTAGTGTTGAGGTGTCTGACCCCTGACCCCTACCTTAGTGTTGAGGTGTCTGACCCCTGACCCCTGACCCCTACCTTAGTGTTGAGGTGTCTGACCCCTACTTGGTATTGAAGTGTCTGACCCCTGACCCCTACACTTAGTGTTGAAGTGTCTGACCCCTGACCCCTACCTTGGTGTTGAAGTGGTGGCCGATGCTGCGCAGGATGTCCTGGTCGATGTGTTTTAGGATCGTGTCCTCGGGGGCGTGCAGAGCCACGTAGCCGTAGCACAGGATCAGCGTGCTCTTCATCTTCTCCACATCCACGTCGTTCTTATCCTGGACACACACACACACACAGGCTTAGGGGTTAGGGGCTAGGCACCCAGTATGGGGGAGAAATTCTGCATCCGTGCTCAGAGGAATAGGACTCTGTTTAGGACCCAGAAGTAAACCGTCCACACCCGCCATACTGGGTTAGAAATGTGCTTTGACTGTCCAAGCAAGATTGACCTGATCTGTGGACTAGGCTATGTTAATCAACACCAGATCAAATATCCAGATAGAAAGTCTTGATTCCCACAGGTTCAAGAGGGCGACATACTTTGAGGAGGCCAAATATCCCCGAAGCTTTCTTGAATGCGTCCGACTTGCCAAACTCGTTCAGCTTGGTCAGCGTGCCCCCCAGGTGACTGCTGGCGCACAGGCCCACTCCCATGGCAACGCCCTAAAAAAGCAAACAGCCAATCGTAAACGCACCCTTCTAGGAACGGTTGCCTGTAGAGAAGTCGCATGTACCCAACCAACAAAACACACATTTACTGTACAGTTTACTTTCTAAAACCGCACGAAAAGCTCTTTGCTTTGCCAGACACGTATTACAGCATACAGTATTTAGAAGCTGGCCAGCCAGCCAGCAGACAGGCGGGGGCGGGGAGACAGATGGGACGAGATCTGGTGAAAGGCAGCTTGTCACAAGACTGTCCCCCTAAGCCAGTCAGCCTGTTCAGTCTCTCTGGACAAAGTGCCAGTGTTGTTATAAAGAACTCAAGAGCTCATACACTGAGGGTGACTTTGTCCACACACACACACACACACACACACACACACACACACACACACACACACACACACACACACACACACACACACACACACACACACACACACACACACACACACACACACACACACACAGGGGGGGCAACACCGAGGGCAGTCACAGCACACCACCACAAACACACACGACACACACACACCCACACACACACACAACACCACACACAACAGTGCGGAGCAGCAACACACAACACAACAGCACACAGCACCCGAGGACAGGATGACACTGACAACTACAACCTCTGCAGTGAGGACGCTCATTAGCTACCATCCACACCACACTCTATGAGTGTGTCTATGAGTTCATGGGTAGGAAGAAGTTTCTAAGTATCAACACTAGTTTAGAGAGCTAAAAAACAACTCATTTAAAATGAGAGTCAGATGGCTGAGCGGTTAGGGAATCGGGCTAATAATCTGAACGTTGCCAGTGCAATTCCCGGCCGTGCCAAATGACGTTGTGTCCTTGGGCAAGGCCCTTCACCCTACTTGCCTCGGGGGGAATGTCCCTGTCTCTCTGGATAAGAGCGTCTGCTAAATGACTAAATGTAAAACAAGTTCTTTATCTTTGTGCTACATGTTTGTTTCTAGTTTAGTTGTCGTTTTCTTTCCTCCCACCCAGGCGGCGTGGGTACCTCTCTCTCCACGGCGTCGCTGTGCCGGGCCGAGACCAGCAGCTCCTGCAGCTGTCGCTTCACCACCTCCTTGTTGCTGCACTGCTGCAGAGTCACGCCCACACACTGGTACAGGAAGCTCTGGTCACGCAACAAGGAGACAGGGGTCAGACCTGGGGAGAGCCCACTGGAGGCTCTGTGTGTGTGTGTGTGTGTGTGTGTGTGTGTGTGTGTGTGTGTGTGTGTGTGTGTGTGTGTGTGTGTGCGTGCGTGTGCTAAGGACGTTAGCAAGAGCGGTTTAAGAACATATATAAATATCCTTGCTTCTTCCAGGTAGTGTGCAGAAGGTTATACTCCCAACGTCACGGAGCAGAACAGACTAGAATAGAATGTGGGCGGGCTTTGTTGCCCACCTTTTCTTCCATGGAGTTGTTGTAGGTGGAGAGGTAACGCGTCGCCTCGGCAGCCAGCTGACACGCCCACTTGTCGTCGGCGACGGCGACCAGGGTTTTGGACAGCAGCTGCAGCCAATCAAAACACAGACA
This sequence comes from Mallotus villosus, assembly GCA_903064625.1. Lineage (NCBI taxonomy): Eukaryota > Metazoa > Chordata > Actinopteri > Osmeriformes > Salangidae > Mallotus > Mallotus villosus. Next base: position 93,235 of record CAEFZP010001287.1, on the reverse strand, counting down.
GGGGCGATACAGATCGTTAATGACGACGGCGATTATTTGGTTGACTTTACAGGGAACTTGGAGAACGTCTTGTAAAACCAAATGAACTATGGAGACGGTTCAGACGATTCGCAGAGGTAAATATATGAGGTGTGTAACGGCAGTCCACCTTCAGCAGCCTCTCCTCCCAGGCCTTCTGGTCAATACTGTCAGGACTGGACTCTGGAACATACGAGAAAGACACAGAGAGAGAGGGGGAATGAGAGACATCACGAGAGTGCGAGAGTGAGGGGGGCGAGAGAGGGAGGAAAGAGAGACAGAGACAGGAGAAGAGCGAGAGAGACCAAATGAGAAGAGAAAGGGTTAGAATGAGCACGACAGAGTTAATGAGAGAGATAATGAAGGAGAACGAGAATTTATGAGAGGAGGAGAGGGCAGAGGGAGTCAATCCTAAACACGACGATGAGCGAGAGAGTCCAACGCGCTAAAACAAGAAACAATAGAAAACTATGTTGACCCACAGACTCAGACTTGGCTGAACTTCCAGAACCTCCCCAAAAAAACACCAAAAAAAAACACGAGCAGAAAATCCAAAGGCCGCTCCAAGCCAACCAGAGAGCTAAGATGATTTAAGATCGGTTTTAATACCCTCTGCTCCACTCAAACTTCAGCTATGTCGTTTTTTATGAGGGAGAGGAGAAATAGCCCGGAGCTAAGAAAGCTCCCGGAATAAAAAATACAGCTTGAGATTGGCTTCATAACTGGAAGCACTTATATCTCCTAACCGGGGTGTCGGGGAGGAGAGAGAGGTGACCCCTGTGGGCCGTCTCTCTCCTATTCACCTCAGCAGAACACCGGGAGAACCCTGTCAACCCGCTGACGCTAGCACGGGGAGACGCACAGACGGGACGCGGTGTCGAAGCTTTGGAGCTGCGGGTTGCTCGGTGGCTTAAGGAGCCTCTAGCCGTCTGTTACGGTCTCCGATCGAGCGAGTTTAAGAGGAATCGAGTACGGTACGGTTCAGTGGGTTCCGTTGAATCGAGTCTGAGAAAATGCTTCGCGATACTCGAGGCGTGCTTGTTTTAGCTGGCGGTATCGGAGGCGTACAGCTCTGCGCTCCCGTCCGCGCCGCTCAGAAGTTGAATTCAAGCTCACCCCAGAAGTAAGTAGTCCCGTATATTCCCCCATTGGGTGTGTTTGGTTCGTACCTTCGAGGAGCGTGAGGATGGGGGGGATCTCCTTCTCCCAGAGTGCCTCAGCGTTGGGGTGGATGTTGGGGCTCAGCACGTTGAGCAGAGACAGAGAGGGGGAGCCGTGACCTCGGCAGCGGAAGGGGAACGCGCCGTTGACCTGGGGAGAGAGGGAGCGCACTCTGAAACAATCCATCAATCCAACACTCCTGCTTCCTCATGACAGGAGTTCAGGTTCAAAACAAGACAACGTCACTGTGTTTGCTGCTTAATTGGCTCTTAATTGATGTTCCTTGATTGATTTTGCTCATATATTCTTGATTCATGCTGTTTATTGATACTGCTTGATTCCCCAAAAACATTTTTCCATGTAAATAACTAGGAAAGGGATTTAGAAGCGATGCACACTGGAATCTCTTAGTCCTGCAGTTTTCCCTACTCACCAGCAGGCGGACCATGAGCATCTGAGGGTTGGGCAGGTTGACTGGAGAGGAAGAGGAGAGCAGAGCAGGGTAAAACTGAGCAGTCGTCATCATCATCATCGTCGTCCTGGTTAACGACCTAAATGATTACCTAGCGCCACTAGACCCCTATCACCCCGCTAACAGCCTGGTCTAATCTGCCCCCCCCCCTCATCAGAACCATTACCGTACTGCGGGGTTCGTCTAGACCCCGTGATGAATCTGGCTGCTGGGTTGCTGGGCTAATGTGAGCCAGACTTGGCTGGCTGGCTCTCAGACTCCAGGTCTCTAATGAGAACAGACTGTCTGGGTGGAACACTAACGGTCCCTGTTCCCCTGGGAGTGAGGCCCGGCCGGGCAGCCCCCATCTTGTTTACATTAAGCACTGATGGGGGAGGGGGGGGCGGGGGGTGATAGAGTATGACTGACTCCTCTCTCTTCTACAGCTGGAGTAGTCACACCCCACCAGTCATCATGACATCATCCTCAAAGGCCAGGTTTGGACCCTACCTCTGTGAGTGTATGTGTGAGTGTGCGTATACGTGTGCATGCGTGAAGAAGTGTGTGAGCAGTGCGTGTGCGTGAAGGGTGCGTGTGTGTGAGAGGCGTGTGTGTGCTTGAGCGCGCTTACCTTGCTGTGTGAAGTCGATGGTGAAGCTGGGGTCCTGGGCGGCCCTCTTCTTGCTGCCCAGCAGGATCAGGCTCTTACACAGGGCGCTGGTGGCGTTGGAGTACTGGGGCGGGGTCAGGTAGAACAGCAGCATGGGCCACAGCACCTGCAGCACACACACACACACACACAGCTCTGAGATCAGTACCGAGGGCAGTAAAGCCAGCCATCCAGACACACTCAGACATCCAGGATAACGTGGGCAGACGCAGTGAGAAAGTGACAGTCAGTGTGAAGTCTAGAGATGCAGAGCACGAGAGACGGGCCGGCTGGCGGGGGCTGACGATGACAAATGCTCTCCCTGCCCGGGGTGTTGCTCACACAACTGTGACATCAATGTGCCCCGCCATCTCCGGCCCTCCGCTGTAAACGCTCGCTCCCAACCACGACTCGGGGGCTGGGAAAGCATTTCACGACGGGAACAAACATAAAACATTATTTATTAGGGATTTGAAATGTGTTACTTTTATAGCATCGACTCCCTGTCTGAATAGGGTCCAGGACCAGTAAAATGAAGTTTTGTATAAACAAACTCATCTGATAAAATGTGCAGGGTCGGTGTGGGAGAGGGTGGAAATAAAGTGAGAGAGTTACTGCCCGAGGAGTAGGCAATGGAAAATGGAGGAAAGAGAGCGAAGGAAGGAAAAGGAGGGTGAGAGAGATAGCGTTTCAGAGAGAGACAGAGTTCAAACAAAGAGGGGTAGAGAGAGACAGGAGAGAGGGGTAAAGTTCAGAAGGTCAGAGAAAGAGAGAGAGATGGGTAGAGAGATTTAAGAGAAAGAAAGAGAAAGAGAATTCAGGGGTAGAGAGGAGAGAGTTGAGAGGGGTAGAGAGAGACAGAGAGTTAAGAGGGGTAGAGAGAGAGAAAGAAAGAGAGAGAGGGGTAGAAAGAGAGAGAGAGAGGTAGAAAGAGAGAGAGAGAGGGCTAGAAAGTGAAGAGAGGTAGGAAGAGAGAGAGGGGGGTAGAGAAAGAGAGGGGTAGAGAGAGAGAGAGGGGGTAGAAAGAGAGAGAGAGGGATAGAGAGAGAGATGGGTGGAGAGAAAGAGAGAGAGAAAAAGAGGGGGTAGAGAGAGAGAGAGAGAGAGAGAGAAAGAGAGGGTAGAGAGAGGGGTAGAGAGAGGGAGAGGGGTAGAGAGAGAAAGAGAGAGTCAGAGAGAGAGAGACAGACAGAGAGAGAGAGGAACAGAAACCGGATGGCTCACGTCCGTCAGTCGTCCCACGGTTGTAGTGAAGAGGTGGAGCGTGTTGTCGCACATGCTCCGCAGCGCCTCATTGGTCACCTCCTCTGGGTCTGTGGGCCGCTGGCCGCGCTGCAAACACACACACACATATAAGGATATACAAATACACACTCTCCAAACACACACACCACACATCCATGGTGATGGAGCCTTCAGGACACATGGTCACCTACGTAGTAGGTGTCATGCAGGGCGCAGTGCTGGACTATGAACTTGACCAGCAGGTCTCCACCCTCCAGTTCCAGGTAACCATGGTGAGCCATGGCACTGATTACCTGCACCACCCTCTTCTTCACCTGCAGAGGGCAATAGACACAGCTATGTTTATACACACACGCACACAGTATGTATATACTGGACAGATATATTGGATACACGTGTGTGTGTGTGTGTGTGTGTGTGTGTGTGTGCTACCTTATTGCTGTGGTCAGCCAGTGGTTGTCTGATGCTGGCCAGGATAAGAAGCTTCTTAGTTTCCATCATGGACGCTAGAAGGCAGAAAGGAGAACCTTTCGAAAACGACACAGTGAGTGATTGACTTTGTGAGTGAGTGTGTATGACACAGCTGTTCTTTCTGGTGTTCTGTAATCTGGAAAAGGATTGCAGTGAGGGAACTGATGAGGTGTATAGTTCCTCTTGTTATGAAGTGTATATATGTGTGTGTGTGTGTGTGTGTGTGTGTACGGTTAGTCCTACTGGTAGAGTTGATGAGGTGTCGGAGCACTGCCAGAGAGCCCATACGGTTCCTCTCGTTACTGTTCTCCAACTTCTGGAGAACAAACACGATCAGACGATCTGGAAAGGTGTTGGCTGGAGGGAAGAGAGGCAGAGAGAGAGAGGGGGTGAGACACAGAGAGAGAGGGAAGAGAGACAGAGAGAAAGAGGGGGTGAGACACAGAGAGAGAGGGAAGAGAGACAGAGAGAGAGAGGGGGTGAGACACAGAGAGAGAGGGAAGAGAGACAGAGAGAGAGAGAGAGTGGAAAGAAGGAGGGGGAGAATGGAAGGGCCGGCAGGGATTCAGGGATGAAGGAACAAAGAGCGAATGAAGGAAGAAAGTGGAGGACATGGTGAAGGAAGGAAGGAAGGAAGGAGCGATGGTGAAGGAAGGAAGGAAATACAAAAGAAGGAAGGAAAGTAGGACAAAAGAAAAGAAGGAAGGAAGTAAATCAAGAAAAAAGGAGGGAAACCAGGACCAGAAAAAGGAGAGTGGACAGCCAGAAGGAGACATGTCACAACATGTTATCTGTGTATGCAGTCACACCGTCCTGGATAATGACATTACAGAAGCTGTTCATGTGACTGCTCCACCTCAGCAGGGAGCGCAGTGCAGTCACAACTCACAGCACACCCCCACACACACGGCCCATCGTCCCACAGATCCTCTAAACAGAACCTTCCTCCCCTCCCTCCCTCTCTCTCCGTGGAGACAGCATCTGATCTGACATGATGTTACCTCAGAGGGGAGGAGAGGGAAAGCTACATTTCTAGACGATTCAAGCAAGGCTATATTTTATGTAATCCAAGCTTGGCTGGAACACAGTGGAGCTCTCTCCCAAAACAGTGCTTATGTGGGACTTCCTCTTCCTCCCCCCCTCCCCCTCACCACCCCCCATCCCTCCGTTCCTCCTTCCACACTCTCTCTATTCCACTATCCCTTCCTCCTCTCCTCGGTCCACCTCCGCACGTGACCACATGACCGCCGCGGGTCAACCACTCTGGACAACCAAGCGCTGACCACTAACCACGATCAGGCATCGCAATACCCGACTGATCCACTGGTGTGAAGGAATACGACAGAGTGTGTGGATACAAGCTGTAAAGGCAGTGTTCCCGGATGTAGAACAATAGGTGCTGGGTGAGGAGGGGGCGTACCCAGGATACTGAAGCTTCTGAGAACCTCGTTGTGGTTCTTCACCGTGGGGGGGGCTGTTGTAGTCCACAGGACCACACACCTGTGGAGGGGGGTGGAGGGGGGGGAGGGGAGCAAAGTTAATGCTGGAGAACGTCTCCTGGGCCAGCAGCAAAACGAGTCATGACAATATCCTCGACTGAAAATCCATGAAAACCTCAGACCTCATGACGGGGATTAAGGAGTGCCTGTGTCAGGGGTGTGTCAGGCCATTAGAATGCTGGTGTCTGACTGTGGTGAGATGTTACAACACGCTAACTACAGCTCCTGTCCCAATAGCCTGGGGCCGTGCGTCCCTGTTCCACAGGCTGACACACTGACAAAGGAGCTGCTCCAGTCTGCCTGCTGGTCATTGGCGTTGCAGCTATGCTGCCGCCACGTGACGCGGTGAAGGGGTTAAGCGGTGGAGGTTTCAAAGATGTCGATGCGAGATGTTTAGCGTCGACTAAAGACTTGCTCGTGTGTGGGGGTCAGACGGCGGGGGTCAGTCTACTGTACCTGCTGGTGCAGGGCAAAGAGTAGACTGTCCACCTGAGTCTCAAGCACTCTGCTGCCCATGTTGACAGCTGCATCCAAGACCTGGCACAGGCTCTGTAGAGGACAAACACACACACACACACACATACAATTCAACCTGCACTATTGAATTTTTACATTTAGTCATTTGGCAGATGCTCTTATCCAGAGCGACTTGCAGTAAGTACAGGGACATTCCCCCGAGGCAAGTAGGGTGAAGTGGAGGACACAACCTCATTTTGCACAACCGGGAATCAAACCGGCAACCTTCTGATGAATTGCCGATTCCCTAACCGCTCAGCCGTCTGACCCCGCCAGGTGAACTACACCCATCCAGCGAGTGAAGGCCTACCTTACTGATGATGTAGTGCTCGTTGTTCTTCTTGTAGAGGGAGAGGATGGTGGGGATGAGTTTGGGAATCTGCTCCTCCAGTTTATCGTTGGCCATCAGGTGACTCATAGACCCCAGCGCCTCAGCCACGGTAAGTCTCAGCTAGGGTCGATGCCACACACACACACACACACACACACACACACACACACACCACACACACACACACACACACACACACACACACACACACCACACACACACACACACACACACACACACACACACACACACACACACACACACACACACACACACACACACACACACACACACACACACACACACACACACACACACACACACACACACACCACACACACACACACACACACACACACACACACACACACACACACACACACACACACACACACACACACACACACACACACACACACACACACACACACACACACACACACACACACACCACACACACACACACACACACACACACACACACACACACACACACACACACACACGGTTCAGGGTGAAGGAGAGGATAATGATTCAAAAAGTGTCTCATTAACTTCATTATCACCTCTTGTAATGTCCTTTTAACCTCTATCTGGGGCCAGGACAAATAAAGAAACACACAGTTTGGAACCAGTGACTACTAGAACCACTACTGAAACTCTCATCATCCAACTCGATGGAAAAACAGTCAGCGTCAGTTTAATACACATCCAACCCGACCAGAACGGTGTTTATCAATGTGGGCAAATAATCTAATTTTAAACATTCTGAAACACGGCCTTCGGACGGAACATTACTCTGCGTTTGTGGCTCTGCGGTCAATGATGTCAAACCCAAACGGGGTCCATTACCTGATTACAGATAAGGAGCTGGTTCTCTGGCTGTTATGGCTTCTCTTGGCTCAGAAAAAAAAACCCCACACCAGACAAGACAGCAGCCTGCAGTATGTAAGCTCTCTCCTAATTAACCTGGCAGAAGTTGACAGTCTCCCCCCCCTGTCTCCTTCACGTCTAGCCTGGCCTGGGCCTCCTCCTCTGCTGACAATATGTGGCCTCGCCCGGCGCGCGCGTGTGTGTGTGTGTGTGTGTGAGAGAGAGAGAGAGGCTGATTTGTGTTCATGCATGTTCTATCTCAACTCGAAGAGAGCCTTGGTGCGCTCTCTCCGGCCTCAACAGAGAGGCCTTCCGAGACAGGAACGAGATGACGTCCTGCCAGGCGTCCCTGGCCGTGTGTCCCCGCGGTTCCCCCGCTACCTTGGACTCCCTGCTCTGCAGCCAGCTGGAGAAGAGGATGTCGTAGGCGGCGGAGACCTCGCTGGAGAAGGTGTCCTTGCGCACCGTGGGGTCGGGAGCCTTGTCCAGGTTGGCCAGGTACTCCAGGATGCTCTCACTGAAGTGGGAAAGAGCTGGGGGAGGGGGAGACGGAGAGAGGGAGGTGACAAAGGAAGAGAACAAAGAGAAAGAGGAAGGGGAAGAAGGAGAACAAGGGAGAGAAAGCCAGATTTAAAACTAATAATAATAATGATGGTCTTAACTGAAAATAGCATGTAGGCAGTAACCAACATTTGTGTGGGTCTACGGTGTCCAGGGGGCTCACCAGAGGAGAAGGCCCACTTCATGTTGTCATGTTTGGCCAAGGACAGCATGGGCAGCATGGTGCCCAGGATTGCATTCAGGAATGGCACCATACCATAAACTGGAAACAAGCACAGGAGCCACTTAAGTTGCATTAGGGTAGACCATCACCACAGCGCAAACATACATATCAGTAGTATCAGAGGTTAGGGTTAGGAAACATTTCAGGTTTGAGAGACAGATGAAACAGTTTGAGTGTCCCTTTATCTATGTAACTATGTAGCTAAAGACGACTAGTCAATTATCAGACTTTCATAGCTGCTGTTATCATAGAAGTTGTGTAGTGGACATCCACTGAGTGCTGGACCACTATTTGGGAACAGTCTTCATGTAAAAGTGCTGCTCCAGGGTCAATTTTGCCTTTGGAATACAACTATATGGACTGCGGCAAAGACCTGATCTCAGATTAGCACTCCAAGACCAAAACGCAATACTGCAGGTCCTGGAGCATAATGCGGAGTTGTGTGTGTGTGTGTGTGTTGTATGATTGTGTGTGGATTTTCTCTTACTGTTGGAATCAGAGAGGCTGGCTAGTGTTTGGACCACAAAGAAGTGGGGTAAGACCCCTGGCTGGAACTTGGTCAAGATCTCCTCCATGATGTCATTGATGTGTTTGTTGCCAACGGCGACCAGGATGTTACTGGCTGCTTGCTGCCAATCAGGTATGACGTCCTGTAGAAAGGGGAACAAACTACCAGCTGATTTACCGTATATAGACTAGTACTTCCCGTTATCAGATCTTGAAATCAACTGAAAACCCTGTTTCCGGTCATAAAAAAACAAACTGATAAAACAAGTTTTACATAGATGGGATATTGGGTCTTCTATTTGAATCTGAAAGTATAGTATCTGAATGAGTACTTCCTTCATACTCCAGCACACACACACACACACAGAGAGAAGGACACAGAGATCCAGAGATCCACACCTACCTTGGATCGTGTCATCTCGTCAGAAGCCAGAGAGATGATGCTCTTGATCCTGGGGGAGCTGATCTCATCTATCTTACTCTTGACCACCAGCTCAATGGTCAGCAAGATGACCACTCTGTGGCTGACCACAAGCTGGAGGAACGGATAAGGAAAGCCGTCACTTTCAAAACTGTGCCAGAGCACAAACACAGTCTTCCAAATCGGATCACATTTGATTTGTATGCCACCATATCTGAGATAAGTAAGCGATATGGCTTTAGGGATGATGGGAAGGATAGGTAGCCAGCTCGGAGTGAGACGCAGCCGTAGACGGTCAGAGTCAGACATCACTGAGCTGCTATTTGAACAGCCAAAGCCTTCTCTGTCTCACTAACCACACAAATCTGGGAGTGCGAGCCGGGCCTGGCAGAATCACATGATGACAGTAGTGGGACCACAAATCAAGAGCAACATTTAACCCAGAATACAGACAGAAAGCTATAATATGGTGCTAGACAGTGTGCCTTCACAGTGTGACAGTGCTGCTGTTACAGCAAGGATTGTAGGTTCAGGCTTAACATTGTGTGTACAGTACTGTTAGCAGCACTAGGCGAGTGGGTGAGGCAAATCAAACATATCTAGAGCAAATAGGAGCCACATTTGTACAGAAGTCTAAATATATGGACTTATAAATGGACATTCTATATACACACACAGACCACATCTGTACAAGCCAGTAAAACATAATACCACAGCAACCATCTCGCACATGTAAATTAACTTGACGACGAAAGGTGACTCTGGTACGAGTGACCTTGAGATATTGAAACAAGCAAGTCATTCTGCCATACACACAGTTCAACACCATAGCTAGTCAGTGGGATGAGTAATGCTAAACAGCTCCTCCGGGTACGGACCTTGGGGTGTTTCAGTAAGTAGTCCTGGCACATGGACAGCACCTTGTCTGGCTGCTGTTTGCCCAGAGTCAGCATGGACTTTCTGACCTGCTCCTGCACTACCCCATCCTTGTCGTTGGCCACGTCCAGCAGGGCCAGGGTCACCTCTGTGTAGAGCACACAGACAGAGAGTAATGGGACAGTCAAAGACTACAACAGTGACCATATTCCCCTCTAAGGCAGGCAGGAAGAAATAGAAGGAGGAAGTGTTGTAGACCCCAGGGGACAAAGACAGATCAGACAGATTAAACCAGGACAGGCCAGGGTGACGTCAATAACACTGGACTAAGGGACAGAAGAGCTACAGAAGTAGATCAAGGAGAAGTCGTCTAGACACAAACTTTGGGGTACTTTACAGAATACAGTCCACACAGAGGCCTACTTCTAAATCTGAACACTACAGACAAAAAGAGATCAGGAGCCTTGAGGTTGATGCAGAGGAGAGGTCAGAGGTCAGATGTTAAGAGACTCACGCTCTATATCTGACTCCTCCATAGGGCCTATGCAAAGGCTGGGAGAGGGACACTTTCAAGAAGGCATGTGGTGAGACCTGGGTGCAAAGACTGGTCCAACTAGACTGACTGCAAGGAGAAGAGACAGAAGCACAGTCAAATTATGTCAAGATGTCCTATTGAGCAATGTGTTATTTGGCAGGCTAGCTACATTGAAATGAAACGTGAACAAAATCAAAACAACGAGTTCTAATGGACAGGAGTTGTCTTCCACCATTTGCGTTTGATGAAGACAAAATAAAAACCAATCTAACACGTTGTTTACTGGATTAAGCGAACCACGAAAGCCGTTTGCTAGACACCAATCCAAGCCACCGTAGAGCAATAATGAGTAGCTAGCTAATTAGCAACGTAACACTGGTCAAACATGCTTCTACTAGTTAAACAATTTGTAGAATGAGCACTTCCTCATCAGAAACCAGCAGTAGCCTATCAATGAATGTACTAGCTGGCTAATTAGCGTCATCAAGCTAGTCGATTGCAGTCTAGACTAGCTGGTATAATTTTCAAGTGGCTAACAATGACATTCAACGTTTTAATCTTTGTTATATTTTAGAATAATGCTAAACTTGTAACCTATACATGGACGCAAGGACTGGGCTTTGCGGAGGTGCAAGGTCGGCTTCCTACCTGTGTCTGTGTGTCGGGCTAGCCTTTTGCTAGTAGCAAGCAAGAAGCCACTGCTGCACTGTGAAAAACAGGATTCTCCGACCTTACTGACAACAATGTTGCGATTTGTGCTGTACCAACCAATACACAGTAAACACAGTCACTTCTATTTCGCGATTGGGTCTTTATCCTTCACACACACACAGACAGAGACAGTGGAATCGCTAGCTAACGTTGGAGCTGTCACTGACTGCAGGTAGCTCTATCGTAAACACCCTATCATGTGCCTCGAGTCAGCAGGAACGTATCAGAGAGTGTGGGCGTGACTGGCCATTCCCAGTTTTGGAGAAGCGCGAGTGGATTTTTAAATGCGCAGCGGTCCCTATATCACGAGATACGATGCTATATCACGTTGTTAGTTATGCAACGTTATTGGTATTTATTTGTTGACATACAGGCTAAATGCTTATTTGTCGCAAATATTCAGTCATTTTGTATTGTCATATTACACATGTTGTAATGTATCAGTGCAGCCATACTATTATTCATAGTATTTGCGTAAAATGGTGCATTTTTCTTTGGTTTAATAACGATATACGATTTGTGTTACTGCCATCGAGCGCCGTGGTTTTTAACTATAGGTAAAGTCACTAGAGGGAGCCAGTCAGTTGGACTACTCCCCTTCACCTGTCAGAGCACTCAGGCTGACCTTCCTCACCTGCATAAACAACGTCCCTACTTGACTAATGTGCTCAATAAGCACCTACCGAGACACATCAGCACCACCTCTTTAATGGGAAATCTCTTTTGGTATGTAGTCGTAACAGAGGAAGCTGACGGAGCACAGTAAGATACGTTTGCTCTGACACTGATCTGGAAGTCTGGAAAAATGATTCAAAGCAAATAACCAAGAACCAAATGTGTTTAATAATAAAGTTGTGTCATGGACACACTGTCACACAGTGTGGGTACCCAAAGTGTTTAATAATCAAGTTGTGTCATGGACACACTGTCACACAGTGTGGGTAACTGTCTAAACATCACCTGCTTCCTCTGTTTCTCAACCCTGACTACTGTCAAACATCATGCTGTTCTATCTCATGACTGCTAGTCAGAATTGCGCCATAGAACCGAGTTAAAGGTAAAGAATTTACCATCATGAAACTCAAGCCTGTGTTAGTGAACTGCAGGGTCAACCCAGTCTAGAAATAGACCTTGGTTTATTATTATAAGCTGCTCAGGTAAGTTCATTGTCTTTGTATAGTCTATGTGTCTTCATGGTATGGAAATTACTGAACAAGTGAAATATGTTCGTAGGAATTGGCAAATCAAGGGGAATCAAATCGTTTGAGTTATTATACAGCTGTAGCAGTACAGTACACTAATGAGTTGGTTTAGTAAATGTGGTTTAACTGATGGTAGCCTTGTTTGTCATTTGTTGTAAATACTTTTTTAGCATTTTAGGGCAGACCTTTTTTTGCAGACCACAAATCCTGTTTGGAAATGGTGCAGCTGTGGTAACAGGAGCAGAAAGTATTTATTATTATTTAAACTTCATTATACCAACTGTAAACTGAAATGACACACCTGCCAAATGAAAGTGTCAAATGCACAGGAAATTTTCGTCTGGGTTCCGTGTATGGGTTTGTGTGAGTGTAGCCTATGTGTGTATGTGCAAACCATGGTTGAGTGTGTGCTGGTATGTCCCCTACACTAGGACAGTACTCTGGGTTCAGAATGGAAATGGAGAAACATATTTATTAGAAGTATTTTGTTATTAGAGAATTGCAAGTCAAAGTAGATTACATTCATTGAAGTTTCATCATGTCTTTTTGTTTTGTAGACGATTATTGTATCCTTTCGTTGTGCACTTTTCCTTTGCCCTTCTAGCACAATCCGTGTAGTGCATTTTTACCAACCATGACTAAAAGCCTGCATAAACAGCAAGGACGATTATGGAACCATTCATGGCAAAAAGTCAGTGACCTCAGTTAAATACCGCAGTAGTTGATTTGCGGGTGCCGACTGTTTATAAAGCTCAGTATTTTTCACGGTTCTGAGTATGTTCCCCTTGCAGAAATTAATGTGTTCTTATTGCTGCCCATTCTGATCTCCAGGGATTAGACAGAGCCGTAATGAAAGGTTTAGGAAGACAGACGAGATGGAGTGGAGGTTTACAGTTTTATAAAACAACATTAAACAAATGAAAGGCCAAGAGGCAGGACTGCCCTATGACCCATCCGGAGTGTGTGTGTGTTTGTGTGTTTGGGTTCCTTCAGCTATAACCAATCACTACCTCACTGGTAAATTGCTTGGTACAATAAACACTGCTCTGCAGTATTACATCTGATCATTAATCTCCCTTAAAATAAAGAGGCTGATAACTAGAGGATTTTCTTTTTATGCTCATACTGCAGTTACTCTAGAGCTGTGAGGTTGGGGTTACAATCAGAGATACCTAGAAACAGAACAGGCTCTGTGGGTAGGTCTTTCGGGGCGTCTTACACTGTGCCAAACCTATGGAAATGATTTAATACCATTAAATCCATGTAGCAGTTAAACAAATCTTTACCCCCCTCCAGGCAAAGTCCTCTTTGTTAATATTTTTATATGCTGTAAAATTAGGGTGTTTAATAATATGCAGTAATGGCCTGGTCAGGCACACGCCAAAGCCTTTAAGACCAATTCTAGGGCACAGCACCTCGTGCAGGGGGTGCAGGGGGAGCGACGGTTGTTGATACAGCTGAACCCTCCAAGCCCCACACATCACCCTAATACCGGGCCCTCGGAGGCAGCCTGTAGGGCCCGCCAAGTCCAGGCCTAACCCAAACACGCAGAAAACAATCAGATCTTGGACTACGCACACACAAATGCATCTACGCGTACATTATCACACAAACATGGATGCATAAACGAATGAGGCATGCGCACGCAAGCACACACACCTTCCGCTGTGTCCGTACCTCAGGTAGGCCTTGAACTGTATTCCAGTTGAGAACTTTAACCCTCAGCCCTGAGGGAACCCCTCCAAAGCGCCTGACATCATCACTCAAGCTCTCCTTCCTCATAGCCTACAGACAGCTTTGACTTGAAGCCAAACAATCCAATACCAGGACTCAAGGAGCCTTTTATTCCCATTCTGATTTAGGGAAAAATGCCATAATGGTAGCAGTTGTAGTGGGGTTTGGGGCCGTGTCTTGTTTCAAAATGGGACGGTTGTGGAATTTCTCGAATCAGTTTAGAGATTCAGTTTCAGATAGAACAGCATGCCTCTTTTCTTTGTCCCCCCTCTCTCCCTGTCCTCCAGTGCCCCCCCCTTTCTCAGTCCTCTTCCCTTGTCCTCTTTCCATGCTCTCTCCATCATCCTCTCCTCTCTCCCCTTCCTCTTTCCATCCCCTCCCTGTCCTTCCCCCTGTCCTTCTCTCTGTCCCTCTCTCTGTCCTTCTCTCCATGTTTGTTGTTGTTGGCGGCGTGGCCTGCCTGGATGTGACACTTCATCACAGGGAGACTGGGGTTGACTTTGGAGCAGCTCGCTGGAGGATCTGTTGAGTTTCCCTTAAATCTCTGCTGCTTCTTGGCTTGACAGCATACCCATTGGCACCCTACTAGGATATTAACTCAGTCTTACCTGATAGAATCAAACCTGGGGATCACCCAATATGAAAAACACTGTCCTGAATAAGTCAGTCATGAAAATAAGGGTAGATTCCATGTTTTGTGTGTATTGTGCTTTAGCTAATCCTGCGAGGACATACACAGCTGTAGTATGGGGATGTATGTCTGCTAAATATCCCAAAAATCGATGACTCAGATAATCAACCGATCAAGAAATCAGGTAAGTACACCAGCAGGAAACAGCTCAGGAACTGAAGTTACGTTAATCTAAGGCGGGGGTAGGCAACCCTGGTCCTAGAGAGCCGCTGTCCTGCATGTTTTAGATGTTTTCCTGCTCCAGCACACCTGGTTCAAATGAATGGGTTGTTATCAAGCTCTGTGGAAGCCGGGTAACGACCATTCATTTGAATCAGGAGTGCTGGAGCAGGGAAACATCTAAAACATGCAGGACAGCGGCTCTCTAGGACCAGGGTTGCCTACCCCTGATCTAAGGTATAGTAGGTGTCAGCATATAATTTAGAGACCATAATAACACATCATATAAATAGGCTAAATGGATCATTGCTTAAGTAAAGTTACAGTTCTCGCTCTTCAAAAAGCCGACGCTTCTGTCATTGTAGCATCTGACTCTCCTTTGAATCCATGGCCAGGTCTGAGACATAGAGCAGGGTCAGAGGCAGTTCAGTCTTTACGACAGAGACACTACTCTCACTCCAGTTTGCCATGAATGAAGGCAGTGAAAAGCTGAGAATACCTCAGGGCTGGCATGGCTAGGTAGAAGTCTCCAGAATGAGAGTCTCTTCCTACGCTCTTCTGGATTTATCAGGTGAGTCTTAGGATGAGGACATCTACCTCAATTCCTCACCAGAATAGGAGGGCTGGATTGAAACAAATGTATCTGAAATATTTGTGCTTTTATCGAGAGATTATAAAAAGGGGAATGCCTTTGCACAAAGCTTTTAGTGTAACGTGAGATCTAATACATTTGAGGGTACATTTATGTCAGTACATTTGAGCAAGGAAGATAATTGGAAGACAACTGAGCCAGGTGATGAGCGGTGCCTGGTTTCCTCCAGACATGACGCTTGACGTTCAGGCCAAAGACTTCAATCTTTGATTCATCAGATCACAGAGATTTTGTTTCTCATGGTCTGAGAATCCTTCAGGTGCCTTTTGGCAAACTCCAGACGGGCTGTCATGTGCCTTATACTGAGGAGTGGCTTCTGTCTGGCCGCTCTACCATACAGGCCTGATTGGTGGAGTGCTGCAGAGATGGCTGTCCTTCTGGAAGGTTCTCCTCTCTTCACAGAACAATGCTGGAGTGACAATTGAGTTCTTGGTCACCTCCCTGACTAAGGCCCTTATCCCCTGATCTCTGAGTTTGGCCAGGCGGCCAACTCTATGAAGAGTCCAGGTGATTCCAAACGTATTCCATTTACGGATGACGCAGGCCACTGTGCTCATTGGGACCTTCAATGCTGTGGAAATGATTTATTTACCCCTCCCCAGATCTGTGCCTATCAACCTAAGTATTCCTCGACACAAGGTCTACAGACAATTCCTTGGACTTCATGGCTTGGTTTGTGCTGCACTGTCAACTGTGGGATCTTATATAAATAGGTGTGTGCCTTTCCAAATCATGTCCAATAGACTGAATTTAGCACAGGTGGACTCCAAACAAATTGTAGAAACATTAGTGGAAACAGGCACCTGAGCAAAATGTTGAGTGTCAGGGCAAAGGCTGTGAATACTTATGTAAATGTAATTCATTCTTATTTTCTTTTAAATAGCAGTTTTTTGTACTTTTTTTGAATGCATTTAATCCATTTTGGTATACAGCTGTAACATAACGTGGAAAAAGTGAAGCAATGTGAATACTTTCAGGATGCACTGTATGACTCAGGTGTCCACAACTCATTCTGGAATGATCTGTGTGCTATATCCAAGCCCCAACACAGCCCCCCCCCCTCCTATATTGTCACACGTCACTTAACAGGCTCCGCGGGCCCTCTCCTATTAGGCACGCTCACACTCTGCTGTTTAAACAGCTGCTAACTAGCACTGGCCTTCTCCTGAGGACACTCAACACCCACAATATATGGGTTCTCCTTCTCTTTTTCTCTCTTCTGAATCTCAGGGTCCGAAAGTGCATGCCATACGGTCGTATACGTCAGGCCACCCCAGGATCAAATCCTGCAGTACACCTCTTCTGCTCTGAGCTAATGTGTTAGGCTTGGCCTAGCCAACCCTCACTGACATGTATATAGAGCAAACAAGCGATAATGTTTGGATAGTGAATCCCTTAATTGCCGGTTGAATGTCCAAATACCATCATTCATACTTCCACATTTTTGAAGAGAATAAAAATGCCCGTCCCCAAAACCATATGACCTCACTCCCCTGCTATGTGCCTGCTCAGACAGCTTGGTCTGCCGTCAGGAGGTGTGAGGTGTGCGTGTGTGTATGCACTGTCTGTTTGTGTGTTTGTGTGTGTGTGAGAGAGAGAGAAAGAGAGAGAGGAAATGAAAGAGAGAAAGAGGAGAGATGGACTGAGAAAGACAAAGAGAGAGGAGGAGAGACAGAAGAGAAAGATGGACACAAAACTAAAATAGGGAGAGAGAAAAGAGAGAGAGAGAGAGAGAGAGAGAGAGAGAGAGAGAGAGAGAGAGAGAGAGAGAGAAGACAGACAGGGAGGGAGGTGTAAAGTTACACCGTTCTCCTTCCAGGAGGACAGCCAGTCAGCAGGCCCACAGGCTGCTGAGGTGGTGAGAAGAGAAGGCCCATTATTGGCTTCTGGCTGCTTGGCAGGGAGGCTGAGCCATAGAACTCTCTGGCACCAGCCCACGCATCCTTTCTTCTATAACAGAGGATAGCTCAGCAGCTCTCGTCTATAATAACACAGCGGGACCTTTAAAGACAGTTCAGGACAAACTCTAGGGCAGTACATATTATATCTCGGTAACATTTCACAGAAACATTCATTCACATTCCAAAAACAATTGGTCTACCCACCCAAAATGTCATTTTGAAAGGCATGATTAATAAACCTAGATTCCCTTTCAGGATGCTACACTGACTCTTAGAGGTCTTCCCCAGAATAGTTTGTGCCCTCTATGTGCCCTCTTTCTTCTCCTTGCCTTCACATTAAAGGAGACATTTCAAGGGTCTCAAAACTCCTCAGATCTCCACCACAGCACTGAGACAAGGTAGCAAGCAAGGACAAGGAAACCACCAAAAAACCAAGAGAAGCCTAGGTGCCTGCGGCCGGTGTCCAGGGTTCGTTTTTACTCACAGGTGAGCACCCCCCCCCCATCCCCCACACCTCCCGCAGCCGTCCAGAGCAGTCCCCGGCCAGCTGAGCAGTCACTGTGACTGACAGCTGCACTGACACGCTCCATCTGAGAAGGAGCAGTAAAAAACGAAACAGACAAACAGAAAGGAGCATTCTCTATGTCCGCTACCGCTCAACTACCCGGCACACACGCACACAAACACACTCACACGCATAAGAATACACACAAATGGTCACCGTGTAGGGGAACACACACACACAGCAATAAGAAGAGCAACAAGAGCAGGAGGTGAGCTGCTCCCTGTGGCCTAGCCACAGCTAACCCCTTCAGCTACAACAACAAATAACACAGCGCTGTGTGCTCCACATTGCTTCTGCCTAAACGCATTTAGCAGCTCTGTCTACTTTGGAACGAGAGCTATACTGTCCGCCTTTAGAAAAACAAGGACTTTTTTTCTTTTTTCTATCCGCGTGTGATACGGTGAAAGGCTAGCTAGGGGATCGGGTTGCCCCCCGGCTTCCTGGAGTGGAAGTGCGTTTCTGAGCGTGGGCCAGGTAAAGGTTTAGGAGGGAGATTGATGGGCCTGCGGGGACGCTACAGCTGGACCCCCAAACCAACGCCAGACGCACTGAGAAGGGAGGGAGCCGGGGGATACATCAGGGGCTCTGAGGTCTTATTCCGAGTCTGAGGGTGAGGAGAAGATGAAGAGGAGAGAGGAGAGAGTAGAGTGAAGAGAATAGGAAAGAGGAGAGGAGAGGAAAGAGGAGAGGAGAGGAAAGGTGATGAGAGGAGTTTGTTCTCCTTAACAGTGCACAATTCTCTGCAGAAAACAATGTTAGTATATGTCAGAATATGAACAGAAATGTAACCTTCCATTTAAAACATTAGATGGTTAGATGATGCAAGCAGCTGATTTAACTTGAACAAGTTCAAATTGTTCAAATACTTGTCAGAGATGAATGCTACAGCATTCCTATGTTGGAGTGCTCATGTACCATACTAGCAGGGCCGGCCCTGCGTACTAGAACCATATTCTAACCCTACAGTAGGTGACCGCATCCCTCTCCAGCCCAGTGGAAGTGTGGTCATCTGAACCACAGAACCACATCCTGTTATTGCACACATACCGACGTCAGGTTACTCAATAATGAGCTTATAATGCAGCCTTGCGCCCCGAAGTAGGTACCATGGTATTTTTACGACTTCTGGTTTTCCATCTAGGGTGTCTAAATATGTTCACTTCAACATGTACAACCCTCAAAGGAAGAAATTGATCATTGTTAAATTAGCTTTAGCGGGTCATTTTGGAGCTATTATCTGTGTTTGGAAGGATTATGTCTATGTTATTTGAAGTATATTGATACAGTAATATGTCAGTCATTCAGTGTGTTTTGCTTCCTTCCTATTTATGAGGTCCGTAGGTCGTGTCTGAAGGTGGTGAGATGCCAGGGTCGTTGTCAGTCTAAATCCACTCTATCTTCATTACAGGACAATCTTACACCTGTTTTGTGTGATTCACCATTTATTCATATGCATGAAAAATGGGTTTAACATTGGCGGAATGGATGTACTTGGGGAAGCGATCCCTGCCTCGCTGTGCATGAATGACATGAGGCAGGGAGCAACAAGTTAAATCCCCCACGGGGAGAACAGACAGACAACCTGGGGGAGAAGGGGATGGTGGAGGGCGGCAGCAGCGCAGAACACTAAGGTCATCGAGGATGTGTGTGTGCGTGCATGTGTGCGACTTTATAGTGCCGCCAATCGAGCTGAGCCTATGGGCTGAGAACACGGCGATGGGAGATTCATTACACTCAATAACTACACCTGTGTTAGGTTGCTTCAAGCCCATTGGCCCACGTCCGTTGTTGTATTATTATGCTGCTGCCACCCTCCCCCATCCCCATCTCCCCTGTGTTGTCTGTATGTTAGTGTCCATCAGGGGGGATTATTTCTCTATTTGCTCACTGGCTCATATTCTATATATGTTAGAGGCAGGGAGTGCTTCCCCTAGATACATCCACTCCGGCCAAAGTCAAACCTATTTCCATGTCTATGGTTATCAATAAATGCTCAAATCTAATACGCGAGTGTCTTGACTGAACACATTTGACCTTTAGATGAGTCGTTCTAAAATGAGTTAATTAGGTGATAGATTTTCCATGCAAGGTCTATTCTACTCAGCTGAGATTCTGCTGTTTCTGTCTTCAGTTGTTTGTACTGGCAGGTTCCCCTCAGAACATCTCTCATCTCACAAGGAGCCTCATTGTCTAGGTGTGTGTGTAGGACTATTAGTAACACAAGTTGCAGAGGCCCATTTCACCTCTCATAAACCGGTTAAAATAAAGTGGTTTTAGTGTGTGTGTTGGTGTTTGTAAATCTTTTGGGGTGTTTTTTGTTTGTGTGTAAGGGTGTACTTGTGTTTATGTGTGTGGGTAAATTGTTTGTGTTAGTTTGTGTGTGTGTGTGTGCTCGTGTTCATAAGTGTGTGCTTGTGCATTCTGTTGTGCATGTGTGTATTTGGCTGCTCCACCTGAAGGAACCCTGGAGGAACGTCACACGGAGCCAATCCTGTCTAACCTCCATTCCTGTAAATGTGCTCACTTCCTTCTCTAACCTTCTGAACTGGATAATGTGGTCGATATTGTTCAAAGTCTGTTCTCTGGGAAATGACCCAATGGTTTCTCATATTCCACTTTGAGGGTTCTGTTCTACAGAGTAGAAAGGTGAAGATTCTGTCACAAGTGTGGGCCAGTTCTGGAAAATTGTAGCCTGTCATAGAACAGGCCTCCTGATTCTTCGGGTACTCTGACCATCCAGAACCTGTAGCTATGCTGTCATCTGAGCCTGACCAGAACCGCGCAGATCTGCTCCAAGTGCCCAGTGATTGAGCCTTGTGGTTCCTGGTCCAGACATGTCAACTCTGCTGTAACATCAACTTCACTTCACGGCCTTCATGGCTGTTTCAGGTCAATGCAATATACCGTAACCAAAAGCAGCTACGTTTCTTAGAGTGAGTGTCGTTTGAAATACAACAGCAATAACCTCTTGAAGAAAAATATTATTCCTGAGAACCAGAAAATAATGTGTTTGATCCACATGTCAATACTATTCACTGTAGTGAAATATAGTCGAAGACAACCTGGCAAAGTTACAGTTTAGACCTAACAGAGTGCGTAGAGAATGTCATATGGAAGCGATTGCTGTTATGAGCTAAGGAGGTCTCCAATTATTGCTAAAGCGCTTAATATGTTTCAAAATGGCCGATACTCGTTGCACCTCTCCTCTCCGGCGAAAAACTGTCACAGCAGCAGCTTTTGGATGTAAATCAAGAACCTCACCTCTGGAAAGAAAGAAAAATATTGGGGAATTCCATCGCAAAACAATATCGCAAATTTATGACATTTCGTCAAGCAAAGATATGGTTCTGAGTTGTAAACGTCTCTCCCCCCAAGTGTTTATTTTTGTCTTAACCTGCTCTGCCTCTACAAATATGTTGTGGTGATTTGTAACCCCTAAAAGCTGTTCTGGCCTCTGTCCAGCCACCAGAATCAAAATGGCAGCTGCTGTGGAAAGGTTCTGGACGTTCTGCTCCTAAGCCCAAATCTTAACCGTTGGACCAAAAGAGCATCCCTATTACAATGGTTGCCATTTCCAGTCTCAGCCAAGTGTACACTAGTCCAGGCAATCGGAATGGCAGTCCAAAGTTTCCCTTAATAGGTGACACAAAAAAATAGCCTAAGCTTGTCGAGATTGGACTGGTTATGAATCTGACCACAGTGGTTCTTCACAACAGCATGGCTACACCACCTCTCAGCCTATACTGTTCTATACCGTGCTGTTCTATACTGTACTATATTGCACTGTTCTATACTGTGTTATATGGTACTGTATGGTACTATGTTGTACTGCAGTGTACAGTACTCAAACCCAGATGTGTGGCTGGCTG
Organism: Mallotus villosus; assembly: GCA_903064625.1. Classification (NCBI taxonomy): domain Eukaryota; kingdom Metazoa; phylum Chordata; class Actinopteri; order Osmeriformes; family Salangidae; genus Mallotus; species Mallotus villosus. Next base: position 71,415 of record CAEFZP010001287.1, on the reverse strand, counting down.
GATCCTGGCTCGTTCTAAACTCCCCTACTAGTAAAAGCCAGAGGCGTGACTTCATAGAGGGTATACAGCATATGATGTCAGCAGACAGTCAGCTACTGATTACATTACAAACCACTAGAAACCATCCAGGCAGAGCTAACAAGCCTGCATGGTAGAAAATAGCAGCTGGGTTCTGGCCACCACAAGACTCAGGGCTGAGGCCTGGACGGAGCAGACCGGGATCTGCTCCAAACTCCCTTAGCTGCTGTGATAGCAGCAATTATAGCAGCGGTACCGTCCATAATTTGTCGGTAGTTTATATGTCATGTGTTCAGCGTCATAAGTTACAGCCTACAGGGCCTAGCGATCCAACGATCAGCGAAGAGGTACGCCGTCGCTGCGGGCGGAGGGTCGGCGGTGATAAGCCGCTGCGACCGGGGAGAGGCGTGGCCGTGTCGTGGCTGTCTCCCGGAGACATGCGTTATTCCAGGTGTCTACACACACAAGACCAGGACCAGCTGCATCGTCTGTAATGACATCATCTCTGTGTTCAGATGGAACTCGTGGCCTGACGGGTGAGTGTTTTTGTTTGCCTGGCAACCGGCCCACAAAGCTGAGAGTTTGGAGTCCAAGTCAGCTGCACGTTATGTAACGCAATCCATTTGAGAAATCATCCCCCCAAAATGAAATGAAATGTGAGTATTTAGCCATGGACTGCAGATTCTAAAAGTGTCTCTAAACTTGCCAACACTGGCCAGGGCAAACCCAGTCAGGATTCAGGATATATTCTATACCAGCCTTTGTTTTTTAAAGGTGACTCCGATCAATTTACATTTCTCTTTCCATTTGTGCTGCCAGTTCCACCGCTGAAGGCTTGAAGGTATTCTGGTGATTCTCTACAGCCTGCCGTTGGCTGAGGCCGCGGCGGGGACGTCGGCCAGTGGCAGCGAGGAGGATAATATTATGGCTGGTGATGTCATTGTCTCAAATGAAGTGGCAGAAATGATTTTGCCGTCTCCCCTCTCTCTCTCTCTCTCTCTCTCTCTCTCTCTCTCTCTCTCTCTCTCTGTCCTCCTCCCCCCTCCCTCTCTTTAAATGCCTACTGGTTATTGCATTTTTGCGGCTCTGCATTCCCTCGCTGCCTTCGTCCCCCCCACCCCCCCACACTCCCCTCCCGGCCCGACATCCATTTTTTTTTCATGCAACGCTATGAAGTCAGTCTGGTCTGAGATTCCATACTGTCAGCTCTCAGATGCCAAGAAGCTCAGCTCAGTACTGGAGGAGGAGGAGACAGAGTACTGCATCAGGGAGCGAGGAGAAAAGAAGGACCCGAAGGAGGTGGAGGATACAGCAAGGAGCCAGGGGGAGAGGAATGGAGAAATGGAGTAGGAGGATAAGATAGAGAGGAGGGGAGGAGGAGGAGAGGAGACATCAGGAGGAGGAGAGACGAAGAGGAGTGAGAGGAGAGACGAGGAGCGGGATGGGGGTGAAACTGCAGCTCAGGCCGTCTGTCGGCGGAGGAGCTACTGCCCCTGAGAATTTAAGGCACGGGCAATAAAACCCTGAAGCTGAGGACGTTAACACTCAAGAGACGAGAGTTGTGCTCTGATTCCTATCAACTCTTCACTACGCTCCTCCATCCATCATCCCAGACAGACTAACTCGCCTCTCACTGCCGGAGCTCTCAGGTCTCTGGCACTCCTCCTCACCCTGCTTCAGGATATATGACCACATGGATGTTAGACACTCCTCTCTTACCATGCCTCTCCTCTCTCATCAACTTCTACACTACTTATTTTATTATAAAATAACAAATACTTTTGTCTTGTCTCCAGGCAGAATGAAGGCAAACAGCTACACTGCCGTAGTTCTTGTTTTAGGATAGAAAACATCTTGAAGGGCCATTGCTATTTATTGGGGCAGTTGATCACACCATGATTACATCTTTGTAATCAACTCCCTGAGCCCTATTAGTTCTATATATTCCCGGTGTCGGCGACGACGATACGACTTTTGTTTCTCACGTTGGAGAGAGGGCACTTACTTGGCGGTTTCAGTAAAACGCTGCAAGGGCAAATAAACTTGTATTTGAACTTGAGCGAGGTGGAGAGCGAAGCAGGTGACTCTGTCAGATCGCTGAACAGCTCCCACAGGGGTGAGAGAGAGAGACGGGGATCTAAAGGAAGTCATCAGCAGTGAAACAGGCCGCGTGCTGTTTAACCCGCCCACAGAAAGCCGTGAGAGGCTGAGGTGGGGGTGGCGGGTGAGTGGCGAGGGCCAAGGAGGGCTGGGGCGGTGGGGGGGCGGGGGGGGGCGGGGGGGGAGCGAGGGCGAAACCGGGGGAGTCCCACAGCCCTCACCTCCCCCATCTCCCCCACGTCCCCCACCCTGACAGGCGTGTGTGTTTGATGTTGCAGTCTTGTAAAGCAGCAGCTGGAGAGAGCAGTCCCTGAGGAACCCTATAAGCCAGCTAGTAAAGGCCCACAGCAGAACCACGCAGCACTGCCGCAGTGTGTGTGTGTGTGTGTGTGTGTGTGTGTGTGTGTGTGTGTGTGTGTGTGTGTGTGTGTGTGTGTGTGTAAGTGTGTGTGTGATCCTAGCAGACTGATTCTCACCATAGGCCCTGAGACCCACAACGACGTTAGTTAGTGTGTTAAACTCCAAAGAGCTCTGGTTTTATTTGATTTGTCTGTATAACTATCCACACACACACACACACACGAAACACACACACACAGTGCTTTAATCAACCCATTGTGGTGCAAGAAAGACCAGATCCACCTCGGATGTTTCTCGAGAGTGAAGGTCAGTTTCACTTGTACTGTCACTTTTGTCCGTATAACTATCCACACACACACACACACACATCATGCTTCTGGGCCAGCCTACGGTCCACACATGGTGCAGAGAAGCGGCCCATATTAGGGCCAGGTGTGTATATCAGGTGCTTCAAGTGTGGGGCATAAAAACCTGTGAGGTTTTCCATCCTTAAACCGTTTTAATAAAGAGCAGAAAGTCGTACTTTTGTACCCGCTTACTTTTATACCCTGTGTAACTAGTTTGTAATGAGTCCGACTTAACTGTGTGTGGAGTGACACGCAGCAGGAGCTAATGGCTAACCTGTACACCTGTGGAGGGCTTGGGATGGGTTGCATGTGTTCCATAGTTAATGTTGCCTTACTGTACTGAACTTGGTTTGTATGCAGCAATGACGTGCAAAGCATTACACACCCTATGGAACTGAAAACGGATGTCAACTATTTTCAAGATCATCACATAGTAGTTGCTGCTTTCCAAAAAACAGAGAATTACTAACGCGTGATCCCTGACAAATATGTTTGGAAAATGAGTCATAATCCTGTTTCTTACGTCACAAATACAGACGAGCAGGATTAGACACAGCTGCCGTGGCTTTCTTTCATTACTTAGCTTAATTTCAAGTGGGACGTAAAAAAAATGGCACAATGCTTACTATGTGTTTGAACTCAGTGCACCGCAAATGTATTTGTGAGAAGCTATATCATAAAAGAGGATATGAATGGAAAACTAAGTGTAGGCGGTCGGTTTCCTCCCCCTCTCGCTAGGAGAAGCCCAGAGTTAATTTGATGTCTTCCAGTTGTGAGACTGTGACCTTCGTCAGCGTGAGGGAAGGATTCAGTTGCCTGACCCAGCTACACACGCTCTCTCTCTCTCTTTCTCTCTCTCCCTCTTTTCCTCGCTCTCCTCCTCCTCTCTGTTTAATAAGCCCAGCTGTGTGAGTCTGGTCCTCCCCAGGGCCGAGGGAAGCAGAGAGGAGTGTGGCAGGTTTAGACCCTGGCTGCGGTTTAGAGGCTGAGAATGAGAGGGCCGAGGCAGAAGACCGGAGGTTTGGAGCCTGGAGCTTGAAGCAGCACACTAGTGCCTGGTGCCTGGGGGCTTGAGGCAGGAGACTGGAGGCATGGAGCCTAGGGCTTGAGGCAGGAGTCTGGAGGCATGGAGCCTAGGGCTTGAGGCAGGAGTCTGGAGGCATGGAGCCTAGGGCTTGAGGCAGGAGACTGGAGGCATGGAGCCTAGGATTTGAGGCAGGAGACTGGAGGCATGGAGCCTAGGGCTTGAGGTAGGAGTCTGGAGGCATGGAGCCTAGGGCTTGAGGCAGGAGTCTGGAGGCATGGAGCCTAGGGCTTGAGGCAGGAGACTGGAGGCATGGAGCCTAGGATTTGAGGCAGGAGACTGGAGGCATGGAGCCTAGGGCTTGAGGCAGGAGACAGGAGGCATGGAGCCTAGGGCTTGAGGCAGGAGTCTGGAGGCATGGAGCCTAGGGCTTGAGGCAGGAGACTGGAGGCATGGAGCCTAGGACTTGAGGCAGGAGACTGGAGGCATGGAGCCTAGGGCTTGAGGCAGGAGACAGGAGGCATGGAGCCTAGGGCTTGAGGCAGGAGTCTGGAGGCATGGAGCCTAGGGCTTGAGGCAGGAGACTGGAGGCATGGAGCCTAGGGCTTGAGGCAGGAGTCTGGAGGCATGGAGCCTAGGACTTGAGGCAGGAGACTGGAGGCATGGAGCCTAGGACTTGAGGCAGGAGACTGGAGGCATGGAGCCTAGGGCTTAAGGCAGGAGTCTGGAGGCATGGAGCCTAGGGCTTGAGGCAGGAGTCTGGAGGCATGGAGCCTAGGGCTTGAGGCAGGAGACTGGAGGCATGGAGCCAAGGGCTTGAGGCAGGAGACTGGAGGCATAGAGCCAAGGGCTTGAGGCAGGAGACTGGAGGCATAGAGCCTAGGGCTTGAGGCAGGAGACTGGAGGCATGAAGCCTAGGGCTTGAGGCAGGAGACAGGAGGCATGGAACCAAGGGCTTGAGGCAGGAGTCTGGAGGCATGGAGCCTAGGGCTTGAGGCTTGAGGCAGGAGACTGGAGGCATGGAGCCTAGGGCTTGAGGCAGGAGACTGGAGGCATAGAGCCAAGGGCTTGAGGCAGGAGACTGGAGGCATAGAGCCTAGGGCTTGAGGCAGGAGACTGGAGGCATGGAGCCTAGGGCTTGAGGCAGGAGACAGGAGGCATGGAACCAAGGGCTTGAGGCAGGAGTCTGGAGGCATGGAGCCTAGGGCTTGAGGCTTGAGGCAGGAGACTGGAGGCATGGAGCCTAGGGCTTGAGGCAGGAGTCTGGAGGCATGGAGCCTAGGGCTTGAGGCAGGAGACTGGAGGCATGGAGCCTAGGATTTGAGGCAGGAGACTGGAGGCATGGAGCCTAGGGCTTGAGGCAGGAGACAGGAGGCATGGAGCCTAGGGCTTGAGGCAGGAGTCTGGAGGCATGGAGCCTAGGGCTTGAGGCAGGAGACTGGAGGCATGGAGCCTAGGACTTGAGGCAGGAGACTGGAGGCATGGAGCCTAGGGCTTGAGGCAGGAGACAGGAGGCATGGAGCCTAGGGCTTGAGGCAGGAGTCTGGAGGCATGGAGCCTAGGGCTTGAGGCAGGAGACTGGAGGCATGGAGCCTAGGGCTTGAGGCAGGAGTCTGGAGGCATGGAGCCTAGGACTTGAGGCAGGAGACTGGAGGCATGGAGCCTAGGACTTGAGGCAGGAGACTGGAGGCATGGAGCCTAGGGCTTAAGGCAGGAGTCTGGAGGCATGGAGCCTAGGGCTTGAGGCAGGAGACTGGAGGCATGGAGCCTAGGGCTTGAGGCAGGAGTCTGGAGGCATGGAGCCTAGGGCTTGAGGCAGGAGACTGGAGGCATGGAGCCTAGGATTTGAGGCAGGAGACTGGAGGCATGGAGCCTAGGGCTTGAGGCAGGAGACAGGAGGCATGGAGCCTAGGGCTTGAGGCAGGAGTCTGGAGGCATGGAGCCTAGGGCTTGAGGCAGGAGACTGGAGGCATGGAGCCTAGGACTTGAGGCAGGAGACTGGAGGCATGGAGCCTAGGGCTTGAGGCAGGAGACAGGAGGCATGGAGCCTAGGGCTTGAGGCAGGAGTCTGGAGGCATGGAGCCTAGGGCTTGAGGCAGGAGACTGGAGGCATGGAGCCTAGGGCTTGAGGCAGGAGTCTGGAGGCATGGAGCCTAGGACTTGAGGCAGGAGACTGGAGGCATGGAGCCTAGGACTTGAGGCAGGAGACTGGAGGCATGGAGCCTAGGGCTTAAGGCAGGAGTCTGGAGGCATGGAGCCTAGGGCTTGAGGCAGGAGTCTGGAGGCATGGAGCCTAGGGCTTGAGGCAGGAGACTGGAGGCATGGAGCCAAGGGCTTGAGGCAGGAGACTGGAGGCATAGAGCCAAGGGCTTGAGGCAGGAGACTGGAGGCATAGAGCCTAGGGCTTGAGGCAGGAGACTGGAGGCATGGAGCCTAGGGCTTGAGGCAGGAGACAGGAGGCATGGAACCAAGGGCTTGAGGCAGGAGTCTGGAGGCATGGAGCCTAGGGCTTGAGGCTTGAGGCAGGAGACTGGAGGCATGGAGCCTAGGGCTTGAGGCAGGAGACTGGAGGCATAGAGCCAAGGGCTTGAGGCAGGAGACTGGAGGCATAGAGCCTAGGGCTTGAGGCAGGAGACTGGAGGCATGGAGCCTAGGGCTTGAGGCAGGAGACAGGAGGCATGGAACCAAGGGCTTGAGGCAGGAGTCTGGAGGCATGGAGCCTAGGGCTTGAGGCTTGAGGCAGGAGACTGGAGGCATGGAGCCTAGGGCTTGAGGCAGGAGTCTGGAGGCATGGAGCCAAGGGCTTGAGGCAGGAGACTGGAGGCATGGAGCCAAGGGCTTGAGGCAGGAGACTGGAGGCATGGAGCCTAGGGCTTGAGGCAGGAGACTGGAGGCATGGAGCCTAGGGCTTGAGACAGGAGACTGGAAGCTGAGGCAGGGGAATGAGATTGCAGAGTCGGGGCCTGAGGCTGGGGTTTGGGGGGGCTGATTTTAAGGGTTCTCCAGACCCAGTCCCCAGCTCCCCAGACCTGTGTCCAGACAGTACCGCCCGCTTTCCTCTCTTGCTCATCGCTCTGGACAGCAGACAGACGCTATAATGGCCTCATCCAGACGTCTGCGGTACCGGGCCCACGACCGTTTCCGAATTTTGACAGGTCCCTGACCCATGCCAGAGGGGTTCAACGGGACCGGGGGTGGGGGTTGAAAAGGGGGTAGGCAAGTGTGTGTGTGTCTGTGTGTGCACACGTGTGTGTGCGTGTGTTCGTGCGCTGAGGAGTGTTTTTCGTCAGCACATGAATAACACTCTAGAGGAAAGCTGAGTGGAGGTTGTGTGTGTGTGTGTGTGTGGGAGGAGGGTAATGACTATCAGATGGTGCTACACTATACTACTGTAGAACTGCCTAAAAGACGTGTCCCACACCAGTGACACATGGGATCGTACTAATCATGTTATTTAGACCCCAACAGCCACAAACTCCGCTAACAAGACAACAATTTACAGTCACAAGGACACATAGTAGCACGACCGTAAACAGAAGTCAATGAAGGGACGAACGAAATCAAAGAGACCGAAAAAGGACAGCGGAGAGTGCTTCGCTTCACCCAATTATCATAAATAACTCAAAGCATTCCTCCAAGTGTTTCTGAAATGTTCCCATCGAGAGCAATATGGAAATGCTGCAACGATAAGTTTCTATTTCCTGCTCCAACGACGTATAGTTGGCCACTGCCATGACCCATAAGTCAGTATCGGAGATTATGTTCAGAGACCAATGTTTTCTCCCCTGCAGCACCTCTGTGGGTGAGAGGAAAGAGATCGTGTCAGCCCGCGTCTGTCTCCCCGCAGAACCCTCAGAGATATGCTAAGCGGGAGGGAGAGATCATGCAACTGCATCGGGATGAGGATAATGGCGACGCATACCTGGCAGACTCCGCCCCCGCCACTTCCTCCCGCGCTCCCCGTTTGCCTCGAGCCTTTCCTGTTTAATCAACCGCAGCAACCGCTATTGGCCACGTTCACGCCGTCAGTTAGACGGGATAAATATTATGAATAAGAGAAGATGATTTAGGCTGACTGAGGCATTGTGGAACCTGACAGATTATGGGAAGTGATGTGATCTTTCAACAGCGCGGCCCTGTTACCAGCCACTATGCTCGAGGCATCTGTAGATGCGTGAACGGACTACATTTCTGGTCATGCTGAAATAGTACTGTAGCTGCATAACTACTAGTTGTAGAGAGCCCTGGGCCGATTGATTCATCTCAGAGTTCCAGTGCCACAAATCATGAAAATTAGAAGTTTCTCTACTAGCCACTAACTACCAGCCTCCCATCCCTGACGTCTTCCTCCATCCATTTGGCTACCCTTTAACTGGTACTTCCTACCTACCTCCTGCCTTCTTCTCTCACTCTGAGACTCGGGCATCACAGGGGTAGAGGAGGGGCTGAGTGTTTGACAGACTCCTCCCCGGGGCTATAAAAGCGAGACCATACGGAAACACTCAGACAGAAGTCACACGTGGAGCGGAGGACAGAGCGAGAAAGAAAGTGAGAGGAAAAGAATAGGAAAGAGAGAGAGAGAGAGAGGAGAGTGCAGACTGCTCTTGGAGGAAACACAGGCAAAAGCAGCAGAGCCAAGGGGAACTTGCTTTGAAGCAGGCAGACAAGCAGACCGGGAGAGAGTTGAGAGGTTTCAAAACCAGCCGGCAAGAGGAGGCGTTCTCAGTGACCCGAGCCAGACGTGTATATCTTCAGAGGAGGGATTTCGACTGGGCGACATGAGCCCTTAAACCTCCCATCTGAGGAATAAGTAAATAAGGATCCGACCGACTGACTGGGATTCTAACCGTGGTCTGAGGGTCTGGCTTTCCCCGTCTGCCACTCTGAGAGAACCCCTCGCCTTTCCGGGTGAAGATGTCGTTCGCCATGATCCGTGCGGCGCCCACTCCGGCAGGGCGGTTCCTGTACTCCGACATCGCCATGCTCTCCGAGGAGGACGAGGAGAATGCCAGCGAGGGCTCGGGCTCCGAGGAGCCGTCCCCTTACCGCCTGTCTGGCTCTTCCTCCTCCTCCGGCCTGCACCTGAACAGGAAGAGGAAGCTGTGCGTGGCGTCGGGGGTCGGGCAGGTGGTGGGTCCACCGGTGGTGGAGGTGAGACAGAGGAACGCAGCGAATGCCCGCGAGCGAGACCGCACCAACAGCGTGAACACCGCCTTCACCGCCCTGCGCACCCTCATCCCCACGGAGCCCGCGGACAGGAAGCTGTCCAAGATCGAGACACTGCGATTGGCCTCCAGCTACATCAGTCACCTAGGCAACGTGCTGCTCGTGGGGGAGGGGCCTGGAGACGGACAGCCCTGCCACACTCCTGCGCCCTTCTACCACGCCCATGGGCTCAGCTCCTCCCCTGTCCGTGGAACAGACCAATCAGCGCAACCCAAACACATCTGCACTTTCTGCCTCAGCAACCAAAGGAAAATGGTGAGTGGCAACAAAGATATCATTATAAGCACTGATCCAGAGTCGGTTTGGAGCTCAGGGCTCTAATGGTAGGTATTAGAATCTAGTCGGTGTAGGCTGATTTTAGATTCAAATCCTTAGATGACACTACCTTAAAATTCATGACAACATGACATATGCTGTTTTACTTATCAAAAATCTAAAATCTGTTGGGTGGATAATATACAATTTTGAGTGGACAATTTTAAACCGGCCTTTTGAGGAGGTGGGATAAGGTATCCTGCTGGCCTGATATTCTCAATAGTAGAATGTGTGATATTGGTAGAAAGTAGGTCTGATAATCCTAATAGTAGGATGTGTCTCTCGGAGTCGGAAGACATGGTAGCTGTCTGTCTCATTGGATTCCAGGTTGTAATCCTTCAGCATTCAAAGAAATTCCTTTTAGAACCGTCTTAAGTACATCTTAAGTCCTCAGAAACTTCCAAAGACACATAACGTTCTTCCAGAACCAGACCTATTTCAGCTCATGACTGAGGTAAATCTGAGGTACATTTCATGGAAGATTTCACTTTCCAACCAAAAGGGTTAGGCTTTTGAAGAGGGACCTGAGCATACTTAGCCTTATTTATCTGACGGGGTTACGGGGGGCCACCGAAAGGCATCTGGAGGTCACGTCATTGGCTGACATTTCAATTTTGTCATCAACCTAACCTGACACAACCTGTCATAACCTGGCGTAACCTTGCCGTGGTCATATGTAGAGTGATGAATGAGTAGCTGGTAGTGAAGTGTCAGCCTTCCCAGCAGTCTCCCAGCAGAAGGGGAACCCTACACCTCAGCCTTGCCTCGCTGGAGCAGGATTGGCTGGGGCGGGCTGGGGAGGGTTGGGGAGGGTTAGGGAGGGCTGGGGCGGTCTGGGGCGACAGGCAAGGGGTCAGGCCAGGAGCACTGTAATACTATCTGTCCTCATTACTGAGGCTCGGACTGCACACACGACCAGACCAAGCCACAGTGGACTTAGCATGAGGATGGTTGAGGTCAGGGGAAAGTGGAAGTGATGGTTACACTTCATCAGAGGGTGAAGTATGTGGCTATACAGTTTTTGGCCAAGGCCTTGTAAGTTCTTGATGCAGTCAGCACCGGAAAGTTCAGCCGGGTGAACTGAAAAGGCTCATTGCTCACTTAGTTCATGTACTTTTCCGGCTGACGTTAAAACGCTAAACGTCGAGGGGGAGAAATGTGTATCATTAAGGCTAATCGTTCCACACGGACAATTTAATCCCAGGGTAGAAACGTTCCTAACTGTGCAGTCGATTCCGACTACTGTGAGCCATCAAGGAAGTCTGTGGTCCAAACAGCCAGATGTAAATGAAACGTGTGGACAGAGATGAGAGTTGTGCTGAGGTCCCCACAGAAGGCCTGGATAAATCCCACAGCTGTCTGGGTGATTTACCTGAACATCCTGTGTTAACAGCCTCTTCCTCTCCTCATCAGTACCACTGTCATCTGCCGTCTGATTCAGGCCTTAGTATTGACATTCCGGTTAGGTTTACTTCTGAGAGCCTCAATAAATGATCCACAGATGATGCGAACAGTCAACAAACTGTACCAACATAACCTCTGTTTTAAAGTGAATGCTAGAAGTTAGGGTTAGAGTTGAGATTGAAATGCTGGGCGCAAGTACATTTGGTCTTTTATTGTTTTTCATTGTCTTCATGCCTAAACCGTTTCAAACATCTTTCATTTTAGCTTCATTCACCAGCGAGAATTTTTTGAGACAAACAACTTGGTTATGTTTTATAGGTTGTTTTTACAGTGGTATATATGTCATTTCTCACACTGGCCTACTTTCAACTTTTCGTTCAAAAACAATGGGCAATCCACTAATGAGGGATACTGTACCACGACAGAGTGAACCTTCTTTAAGATGGCTTGACAATGCCAGAGTGTTTGTTGAAATTAGATCGTGAATGTACAAGAGGAAAATGACTATTGTATTAATGCATAACTCTATGAATGTTTCTAATTCAAGTCTTAGCTGCAGTAAAAGTTTTATACATCATTTGTTCTGGCCTGTTGGAAATGTGGGCGTATGGAAACAGATTGTGACTGTACCGAACGGCTCAATAATGAACAGAGAGGAAACAATCGTATTTATACGGGTTCCAGTACAACGGCTGGAAGTCATTCACATTACAGAGCCGACCAGCAAATGAGATAATTGCTCTTTAAATGATTTATTCAGTGCTGAAACCTTGTCTCTACAATTAATTCTTGTGCTAATATTCAAAACAGATTGAGGCCAGCTTTGATGTTGTGTCTGAAGCCTGAAAACCACTCTCCTTAACCGCTCCTCGGTCGCAGAACGCTCGTTACTCTGGTGAAAAAAAATATACCCCTCTACCTTGTCCCAGTCCTCTCTTTCTCCAGAGGAAGAATAGAATTAAATGAAACAAAGTCAGATAAATGGTATATGGCTTCAGTCTCTCTTTTCAACACATTTCCTGTAATGGTCTGGGAGCTACAGAAGTCTAGAGACAGAAACGCACAGGGCTAATCATTATCACCTCCAGTTTTTCATCCAATGCTGGCTCCCTACTCTGGGGCAGGAAGGGTACTTTTACTTTAGTGAGACTAAATAAAAACCATACTTGCTTTAACAAGTGAGTAAGTAGATTTCATTATGGCTATCCTGGCTCTGCAGTTATGTTCTATCCCTAAGTAATTGCGCTGGTATAACCATTAACCTATTGTTACTCAGTTCACTGAATTATGCGTATTTCTTTTATGATAAAAACTTCAATTGCCGTTCTCTATACATTTATCTCATTTTGGGAGTAAACATTAAAAATCCTATTCATTTGGTCGCTGGTTGTGTGGAATTGGCCCCTCAATGGAAAGTATGTTTTCATTTTGGGGGGAGAGATTTGTACTACTACCAGGGTTTTTTATTAAGAACATAATGTATTCATGCAGAATTCACTAACAGAATAGTTCATTTGGATTTACAGAATTAGCATTCAATATCTGTACGTGTAGTTCCATGACTTGCTCCTAGCTGTCTGCCGGCTCCTGGCTGAAACACCCTTGTCTGCTGCTCTGTGACAGATGGAAACTGTTAGACTCTAATTCAGTTTGGAGAAGTAGTCAGTTCAAATACCTAAATAAATAGATTGTTCTGGTCAATTTTCATATTTATGTATTTAAATCATTAGGACTAGATTGCCTGTAAAGCAAATTAGAAGAAATACAAACACCAAGCAGAGAAAGAATCATGAAAACCTTTTACTCCATTTATTTATTACTGTTTGTCAGGTGTTTGCATCAATTAAGACTATGTTGTTTAACTGAGTAATAACTTGCCTTATTTGTTGGATGCTTGAAATGATTCTAAGATAGTATGGAAACCATAACAGGCAAGCAAAGATATCTTACTTTAAAACCTCTTCCTGTTAGTGCTTCTCATTATGGTGGTATATATTTTTTTCTAGGTTTCCATATACCCAGAGTTAGCCTAATCAAAGATTATTCAATTTCAATAACTGACAAAACCAATTCAGAGTTAAGGAAATATTAGCTACTGTGGTTTTGTGGCACACGATCACAAGACTGCATGAATTATGCCAAAAGTGCAATCATTTTCCAACCACGTCAAGTTTTTTCTTGTCCTTTTTTCCAGTAGCCAGAAGCAAAATTATACGTTTGTGTTGAAAGTGTCTCATAAAGAAAGAAAGAGAGTATGGAAAATGTATTCTTCGGTAAATTGATATTATAGAGTTTGTTTCAGAAAAAAATCTTATTTTGATGATTTTGTAATGTGGAAGCAGAAACACTTGTAAATGTGATAGGATTCCTTGGAGAGTGTATTTTACCAATGTGTATGAAAGTTAAGACCCTTCCACCCTAATGCAACAATAATATTGTTTAAAAATGACTGTAATTTCTAAAGCAAATACATAATGTAATCGCATTAGGAAGGGACAAAGTAGCCTCTGGAGTGTTCAATATTCTCTGTTCTTCAGGTTAATAGCTTTCATGAGAACAGCGAACAGAGAGCGTGTTTTGTTATCTGATCTGCCCCCATTAGAAGACTGGTGTGTGTTTTGACTATGAGATCTGGGTTGAGTCTCAAAAGTCTTTCCTTGTTTTCTTCCCTCCTAGCACCTCTTTCAAAATATATAAAAGCAAACTACCAGAGGACAGAAACATACTATATCTAGAAAAAGAGGACAGGGGGGAAGGTAGTAATTCAAGTGAAGGATTCAAGGATAGACTATTGAGACAGAGCCCCATGCGAAGCTTCTCTTCGCCAGTGGCTACGTGAACAATACAATTCCCCACCTTCACCCTCTCCCTCTGCTTGGCCGGAGGATGTAATGCAAACCAGGTGTGTCACTACAGCACAGAGAAAAAGAGGAGAGGAAAGGAGAGGTGAGAACGGAAAAAGTGAGGCTGTCTTCCTGGCCAGACGAGCTGGCCGAGCAGGAAGTGGCCAGCCAGCTAAACCAAGGCCGCCGGGTCGCCCGCGATAAAACAGATGAATGATAAACATCTGATACAATCCCATTACCGAGCCGCCCATGATGTCATAGGGCTTTGGCGAATGAAAAACAAGGCGGAGTAGAGACTTCGGGGGTCACCGAAGTTCACAGTTTCATTCCGCGGTTATCAAGCGTCTTAGAGTACTGATCCGGGACAGGTGTGCGTTCGTTTGTAAAATTCATAAGGAAGGGAAACAACCAGCCGTGACACTTGATGAATGCTGGACTTGAAGACACTCGCATGGAGTCGCATTCATTTTGGGGGGTACTCACTGTGGTGGTATGTTTTTGCAATGTCTAGTCCATAATGTATCAAACTAACTCACTACGTTATTCTAATCAAGTGTTTCAAACGAGAGTTAAGGGGATGTTTGCCTCAGCAGTTGTAGTGTCACACGGCCACAATGCTATACAAGTTGTGATCAAAGTGGAGAAAGGATCAACTTGACAACAATGTTGTGGCAGCTGAGTGCAGTGAAATTCAGGTTTGGGTCAAACATGCTGATGTTTCAGTCTAGCAAAACGTGGAAGCCAGCTAATCAGTCCAATAGTATCCAGCTGCAATGCAAGGCTGCCTCTCACTAAAACGAGCCCTAGCTCTCCCTAACGAAAACAAGTCTCTCACAGAAACAGTGGACCGGATCAAATATGACCTTCTACTGATGACGCTTGGACATTGATAGATCTACGTGATTCACTATAACGGTACAATTACTGGACAAGAATCCGTGTGTGATGGTGCTGGTATTTGTTTTAGCGAGGGACCTTTTGTTAGTGAGAGGCTTTGGATGCTGATATATGCTCTCTCTCTCTTTCACAGAACAGAGACCGAGACAGAAAAACAGCCATCAGAAGCTAACGACAGAACTGAAAGGAGAAGGAAATACACCACTCACGTGAAGAAGGACAAATCGAAAAATACTCATCTTAAGTTGTGTTATATAGTAGATGTATACTGATGTGTATTTATATATGCCCTATATCAAGAACACTATGTTATTTAATAGATGGTCCTTATGGATAATGGGCAGAATGTCTACTGCGATTCTGTTTATCTTAGCTTTATCTTTACTGATGAGCAATACTTCCGGGTGGGAAGCATGGTGGGTTTTGGTTGGAGAGACCACCTGTGGGGAGATGACTGGAACTGGACATTCCTCCTCACACCCCCCCATGCCCTCCTGTGAGAGACTCAGACTGAGGTTTGATGCCGAACCATGTATACGCACGGCAGCCATGTCCAGCACCACCCCCCACGTATGCGAGCGTCTCATGCAGAGAAACTGGAAGTCTCTAGCCGTGGAGAGTCTGAGTGAGGGCGCAGCAGGTTTTCACATTACCCCCGAACCATCAGGTCAACCCCCAAAAGAAGCCCTGAATAAACCCCCGAACCGTCCTGTCAATCCCCACATGAATCCCTGAACCATCCTGAGAATGAATCAGACCCTGTCTGGACTACAGAGTGCTACTCTCCAGGATGTGCTGGACCTTACTGGGGTTTTCTGCCTATGGACACCATGGACTTTGCTGGTGCTTCTTGGCAACTCTGATAATCAGAAACATGCTGATGTTAAAAAGACATGCTGGACCTTCATAATATTGTTTAGAAAGAGTTTGGAAATGCTGGAAAAGAATTGAAGACGAATAAAACAAGTATGTGTATATACAGTCATGCTGCTCTGTTGGTCTGCTATCTGTAGAGAACGGGATCTAAAGAGATGTGTGTCATGTGTGTGCCTGTATGTCATGTCTCTTAGTGGTTCTCCAGCAGAGCTACTAGTTTGAACAACTGTTATTGTTCCCATCGCTGCTCAACAAGGCTACCATAAGTCCTCAACCTCAGCCCCAGAATTTGCACCAGCCTCAGTCCCAACACATGGCTCAGCCCCAGCCCCAGTCTAAGTCCCAGCACTAGCCTCAGCCCCAGCCCCAGCACCAGCCTAACTCCAAGCACTAGCCTCAGCCCCAGCCCCAACACCAGTCCCAACCCCAGCCTCAGATTCAGCACTAGCCTCAAGGCCTAATTATGCTTCTGCGTTTTTCGAAAAACGCAGAGGAGGGAACGCCCTCGTCTCCGTGGAACGCCCTCTGCGTGCTCTCCGTCAGCCCTCGGAGAGCTTTTGACGGATTGACGTGCACCTCCTGAATTTTCTAACTATCCGTCGAAATTACGCAGAGCGACGGAGAGCGACGGAGACCCCCTTGGCTGTGATTGGTCCGTATTAAGAAGTCAGGGGCGGGTTTGCCGCTATGGGTTGCCGTGACCAACAAGACCAGGGGTGGGGAACGTCCGACCTGCGGGCCATATGCGGCCCAAAAAATCATTTGGTCCAGCCCGCCATGGCATGGCAGGCACCATATTATTAGGTGCATTATTCGTTGGCAGCAGGACTATTTTAATATGTGGAAGAGGACCGTGGAGGCGCTCAGCGTCGCGTTCTTGCAAATCAAGCCCCAATACGTTGTTGGTTTGGGCTATACCCGGAATGTTTACAACGTCTGGCTCCGCACCTGATTAACACTCGGATCGATAAGCAGTCTCTAAAATGGTAGCAATATAAAAACATATACGATTCCTTTCCGTAATCATAATAATAACCCCCCAGAAATGTTCACTGCACACCCAGTCAAAGCAGGCTGCTCTTCCAGCTAGCATCACAAACATCACCAAAGAGATCGAAGCAGTTTTTACAATTCATATTTCAGCTAAACAGTAGCCTACATGTAAATTGGCATTTGAATTCAAATGTGACGAGAAATGGGCAGTGTAGTCGCTGAAACTGTGCATATTTTATTGATGAAACGGCTCATTTGTAAATTTGCTCCGAGTTTTCGATAACCTATAGCTAACATCGCAGTGCAGCGCCACCTACTCTTCTGGCGGTGAATTGTTTTCAGCACCCACAGCCTACGGAGAACTATAAACGAAGTCTATCCGTGTGTATCCGTGCGTATCCGTGAGCCCGCCCACCCGAAAACGGAGACGCAGAAGCATATTGAGGCCTTCAGACCCAGCTTCCGTCCTGGTCTCAGCCCGACTCTCAGCCTCGGCCCCATAGCCCCAGCCTGGAGTGCAGAGCCAAAGCAGCAGATTGCATCTGCAGGTAGAGAATCTTGGAAGGACGCCTGCCTGCCTGTCCTCTAACTGTCCTCTGCTTTACCTTAGAAAAACTGCCACGTGCTCCCTCTCTTCCTCTCCTCCTCTTCTCCTCCCTCTGTCCTCTGTTCTTCCTCCCTTTTCCCAAGAGTGCCACTGGCTCTCTGGCGCGTCCGTGATAGCTTTCCAATGTGTGCAGGACTCGCTCGGCCACATGCCCTCGGATGCTTCTCCACGGCCTTCCTCTCTCTGCCTCTGCCTCTCTCTCTGCCTCCCTCTCTGCCTCTGCCTCTGTCCGACCAGACCCTGGAGACGTCCTGGTTGAACACAGAACATAAGGTCAACCCAACCAGGTCGCTGTGACGTTGCCGTGTGGTCAAGAATCCAAATGAGTCTCTGTCCCCGAACCTGCCCACGGAAATGTTGAGCTTTCCAGATAAACAGTCGCGGTCTACATGCAAGCAGCGTTGTGAAAGAGAATATATGAACTATTAAACCAGGTAGGAACTGTCAAGAGCTGTAGTAGGTGTCCAATGGGGAGGATATCGTTGATCTTCTGCCCAATAGAGTCGCTGTGACCTGCGGACAACAGCGCCAGACCATAATAACCCAATCTCCCCTCCTATTCGACCTCAGCCGTCATCCAACAACAACAAACTCCTCCACACCGTCCCAGTAATTGTGGAAAGAACCACCAGACTCAGGTAACGGCTTAAGAGTGACAGAGTAAACGGAAATGAGTGGTTTCTGGGAACTCTACGGAGGGCGTCATTGCTTCATAATGTAGATGCCATACTAAATAGCATGTCTGTCTTTCTGGCGAGCATGTTTGGCCATTTGCTTGCCTTCCTGTCTACCTATCGGTCTGTCAGTCTATAATGCCAAACTTCATTACCGTTCATAGCCACTATATCTACATACTCTCTGAATAAGAATGAAAATGGAAATGGTCGCCTGCCTGCCTCCCTGTCTGTGTGTCTTTCCACCTGTCTGCATACCTGCCTGCCTGTCTGTCTCTGCTTCTGTCTGTCTCTCTCTTGCTGTGTCTGTCTGTCTGTCTGTCTGTCTGTCTGTCTGTCTGTCTGTCTGTCTGTCAGGTGACGTTAGAGGCTAATCTACTGTTCATGTCTGATCTCAATAACAGGCCGGTTCTGAAGCGGGGAACGGAACTGTTTCCTCCCACAGAACCCAGATCAGGTTCCCACCCGCCCACACAACCCACCCACCCACCCACTACACACACACACACACACACACACTTAAACACACACAGAGATCCGTGAGTGCAGTTTAGTACTCTAACCATCTCTTTAAGGCCTGGTGTTGAAAACAGCTCAGCTCTGGTGGACCGGGCCGACTCCCCAGAGGCCACCTCTCTCTTTCTCTTTCTCTCCCTGTCTGAGTTTCCATCTCATCATGAAACACAGATGCTGCAGGCCGGCGAGCACTCCAGCGGGCAGGCCAGGGGATGTGGGGAGCTGGTGACTAGAGCTCCTGGTCTAGACGCCTGTTCCCTGGGGAGGACTGGGCCGGAAAGGAGTCCTGCTGCAGGTCTGCCTCTCAGACCCCTGGGCTGGAGCTCTCTCCCTGGACCCTGGGGTAGAGTTCTCTCTCTGGACCCTGGGGCTGGAGCTCCCTCCCTGGACCCTGGGGCTGGGAGTCTCTCTCTGGACCCTGAGGGTTGGAGCTCTCTCCCTGGACACTGGGGCTGGAGCTCTCTCCCTGGACCCTGGGGCTGGAGCTCTCTCCCTGGACACTGGGGCTGGAGCTCTCTCCCTGGACCCTGGGGCTGGAGCTCTCTCCCTGGACACTGGGGCTGGAGCTCTCTCCCTGGACCCTGGGGTAGAGCTCTCTCCCTGGACACTGGGGCTGGAGCTCTTTCCCTGGACCCTGGGGCTGGAGCTCTCTCCCTGGACGCCGATCCAAAGCTCCTGTTCTGGTCTCTTTCTTGGATCAAGGTTGGATGGATCATCCTCCGTGGGTAGAGGCTAAGGGGGAGCTGGGAGCTCTACTGCTGCCAGGACCGGACGGCAGGAAGTTCTTAAACTCCAGACATGGAACGACAGGTGGCTCATTTGGCAAAGCGCCTCACACCACGTTCCTCTGCTCGCCGCTTCCCTCCCAACCCCAACCCCCCCCACCGCCCCCCACCCCTCCTTCTCCCAGCCCCCCGAAGAGCACACCTGTGAGAGTGCCATGTGTCCCACAGCTCCAGAATCCCCCGCCTTTTGCCCCTCACCTCCCACATCCCCCCTCCCCAGCCCCCTTCACTGGCCAGCAGATCTCTTTGATGGCTCCTTTGTGTCAACATTCCTCCAGTCAGAGCTCGGCTCTAAAGCTGAGCTTTCATTGGCTGTTAAAAAGACATTTCCGCTTGCTGCCGCTGTGGAGGGCCGGTGTTATGTGCGATGTGTCACTCATCTGCTCTTGTTGTTTCACGCCATATTCAGTCCTAAAGGTCTGTCATAAAAATACCTCTATATTTGTGCTGTATTATAGGTCATTCTATGTGGTAATGTACTGTCAAGTCTTTTTTATTATATCATCTTTTTTCAGGTTGACACATGAATACAGTGGGTGATGATAATCCTCTTCACTCACCAATTCATAATACTGTTTTCTCCCCCTGGTTAGACAAGCAACTTTAATGTTGCTATACTGCCACCTACTGGTCGAAGGTATAAATATCAAACCCACATCCTCCAGTTCTTTCTCTCTTCCCCACCTCCCTCACCTTTCCTTCACTGCTTCTGTCCTTGCATTCACTATCTGAATCTGTTCACTCTCCTTTTCTTCCTCTCAACCTCTCCCTTTACCTCTCTCCACCCCTAGTTTACAATCTCGTTCAATCGGAACTCTTTCTCATACACCCATGAACACAACACACACAAACACTCCCACACACACACACACAATCCAACAGCTGCAAGCGTTTCATCCTTTTACAAGCCCCACAAAGTGGGAGACTCTTCAGGTTTACAGCTCTCCAAGCCAAACATATACATCTCCAACTTCTCATCCAGCACATGTGGTGCTGCAGAAGTCCACCCAGGCCAAACAGGCAGCCAGCAGGAGCACAGCAACACCACACTGATCTGATCTCAGAGACACGAGTCTGGAGAGTATAAAAGGCCTTCTGCTGCACTGAGCCTGTCTCTCTACCCCCTGTCGGATATTAAAGGAGGAGAAGAGAACACTCCAGACCGGTACACTCCAGACCAGTACACTCCAGACTAGTACACTTCAGACCAGTACACTCCAGACCAGTACACTCCAGAACAGTACACTCCAGACCAGTACACTCCAGATTAGTACACTCCAGATTAGTACACTCCAGACCAGTACACTCCAGACCAGTACACTCCAGACCAGTACACTCCAGACCAGTACACTCCAGACTAGTACACTCCAGACCAGTACACTCCAGACTAGTACACTCCAGACTAGTACACTCCAGACCAGTACAATCCAGACCAGTACACTCCAGACTAGTACACTCCAGACCAGTACACTCCAGACCAGTACACTCCAGACTAGCACACTCCAGACCAGTACACTCCAGACTAGTACACTCCAGACTAGTACACTCCAGACCAGTACACTCCAGACCAGTACACTCCAGACCAGTAAACTCCAGACTAGTACACTCCAGACCAGTACACTCCAGACCAGTGTATACTCCAAGCCAGTCAACTCTAAACCTGTATACTCCAGACCAGTACACTTTAGACCAGTATACTCCAGGTCATCCTCTCTAATAAGCCCTGAGGTTTAGAACTGGAACATTCTCCACCGGCTGTCAATCATTGGCTTTAATAAAAACAAAGTATAACATTGCGGTCTTGCTCGCTCTCCGTCCCCCTGGAGAATTAGAACACGAGGGTGTCTGCGGAACTGTGAAAATCTCCCACTTTTACGACTCTCAACCTGAACGCTGGAAAAGCCAGGAGGACTGTAGACAACATCTGGAGCACATTAAAGCAGCCACCTGGACACTGCCCAATCCTGAAATTAAAGTTAGGTATTATAGAAAATGAGCCTGACAGCAACCCCCCTTCCTCTAACATGTGGGCCTCTCTCACTCACTCACTCATTCACTCACTCACTCACTCACTCACTCACTCACTCACTCCCTCTCTATACGTGTTTATTCAAATTTCCTAAAGGAAAAACAGACTAAAACCCACAAGATATTACCTCCAATTTATTGGCTGGCCCCATTGGCTCTGCTCTATGATGTGAATGAGCCGTCCAGTCATATGAATGTCTGGAACTCAACACACACACGCATGCACGTTTACCACCAACACCACCCCCTTCCTCGTGAGCTACTGAGTGAAGCTGCTCTGGCCCAGGGGATGCTGTTTTCCTACAGAAGCCCCAACAGCCCCCATCATCCCTTTCTAGGTCTTCATTCCTTGTTCACCTACACATGGAAAAGACATTGCAGAGAGAGATGTCTTCTTCCATCTGAGTCCTACACGCACGCACACTGCACACACAGAGACACACACACACACACACACACACACAAACACACAGGTTCTTCTCATCTCAATCTTCACCAGGACAATCTGTTTTTCTCCTTTTCTCTTTATCTCTTCAGAATGTTTTGGGTTAATTTCGGAAAATACACATACAAACAAATATCATAAACATGTATCTGATATCATTGTGCCAACACGTTAATAAAGGGGATTATTCTAACCACAAGCAGATTGGTTCCTAAAATAACGTTATATCCGTTCGATCGTTTTACAATAAATTGCATGGCTTATCCCTAATTGTCCAATTAACGTAAGGTAAACAACGGTACCCTTTCCTTCTCAAAGTGAACGTACACGTTACAGGTTAGGCTATAGTAAACACAATAAGCATAGCCTATCCATCTGAATTAATTGCAGCAAAATTCTAAAACGTTGAGGTTTTCCTGGTTTAGAAAGCTAACCTAGGGGGCTGTGCACATTCGATTCCTCTTGAGCATTTAAAGAAACAGCCTCAACACAACGACCGCCACCACGTTCATCTCCAGTATCACTACCAACTGTTTCGTACGCGCTCTGCGCGCTCACCAACCGATCACCCCTGATACAGCATTAACACGCACTTGGCGAGGTGAGTCTCTGGGTCAGGATGATATTTGAAAAGCTCATTAAAATGTGTTTCTTTCCTACTACTTTACACAAGTTAGCTTTTTGCTCTTTCCCAAGACCCCCGCTAGCTTCTCAATATTTCTTTTCTCTCTGGAATGTGACATTGTAGCGCTTGCGCTGAGATGTTGGCAGGTGCGTTAGCGTTGAGTGTCATCCTTGCTGCTTTACCTGGTAAGCTATTAAACATATATATATATTTGGCGATGTCAATTGGACAAAATAATACTTAATGTTCAATTTTCAAACTGCTCGGTGCGTTTCCTCTAAAGTTACACAGGTGCCCTTGCATGACGCACACGTTATTTAAAGGTATTGATCTGTCTTTGTGCAAGTCTGCGTTAGTCAAGCCAGCCACTCTACCACATTATGCCTCATCAGTAGCACTGTAGGCTATATGTGTCACTGTCTCATTGTGGCACACAGTAATACTCAACTGGATTTTTAGCACAAGGGTGTGGTAGTAAAGTAGTAGTTGAGGGTCTGTTTGTTTTAGTAGAGAGTACAGAGGGTTTGTATGGAGTAGGTGAAGTGTGTGTGTCTTCCAGGTTGTCTAGGAAGGTGGAGCGTGACCTTCGCGCGTAGGGACATCTGCGTTTGGGCTGGGACCACCGTCACACTACCGTGTCGCTATGACTACCCGTCGGGTCACACGGTGAGGCGGGTCACGTGGTTCCGTGTGTCGGCGGAGGGCAAGAGGGAGTTGGCCTACCACTCGGACCCCTCCATGATTAGCTTGTCATACCGTGGACGCATACGCTACACGGGCAGCCAGAGAAGCTGTGGCGTCCAGATCACGGGCGTGAAGCTGAGCGATGGCGGCCAGTACCACTTCAGGTTTGAGACAGACCACCCCCAGGGACGCTGGACCTCCCCTGACACTGTCAATCTGTCCGTCACAGGTAAAGGCACTGATATTACCTTCAATGTACAAGTACAAGTTTAACACTGAGATAACACAGGAGAAATAAGGTGGTACTGTACAGCCAATAAAATAACATGGGTTTGTTACTGGTGCAACACTGGTAACAATACTTAATTGAAATACTGGTAGCAGAATTGGGGGGAATGGAATCTAAACCATATCGGCTAACTAACAGTGGTGTATACCTGTTTGTGGTTGTGTTGTGGGTTTTTTTCAGACCTCCAGGTTCAGGTGCACCCAGCCAGGACGGCCAACATGTTTGCCCAGGGTGAGACAGTGTACCTTGGCTGCCAAGCACGAGGATGCGGGGCGCCAGGCCGGACCCTGGCTCTCTATAGGAACGGTCTCAACCTGGGCTCGCCTGACCGTTGGATCACTGTCTATAACTTCGACAGCCAGCACGCCGGCACCTACACCTGCCGGCCAATCCCACCACAGAACGTCCAGTCCCCGCCACTGGTCCTGGCAATGGGATGTGAGTGGTTGTCATGTCTGTCAATCAATGTTAGCAACATTAGCGCGCTACACAAGATATGTAGAAGGAATGTGTATCCCTCCATCTCTCTGTTTACCTTAATATTTTCTTAGTTCTTCATTCTACCTCTCTTCTTTCCCTTGCCTTTGCCTAATTCCCTCCTTCTCTCACCTCCTCGCACAGATGCCCCCCGCTCCACGTATGTGGTGGTCAGTCCTGGGGGGCCGGTGTCAGAGGGGGAGTCAGTGACCCTGACTTGCAGCAGTAACGCCGCCCCCCCCGTGGAGAGCTTCGCCTGGTTCAAGGACCAAGAGAGCGGCAGCATCCCGGACAGCTTCAGTCCCCAGCTCCCCCTGCCCAGGGTGGCACACAGCGACCACGGGGAATACTCATGCGTGGCACGCAACCCTCTGGGCACCGAGCGCTCCACAGCGGTCCTGCTCAGCGTCAGCTGTGAGGAACACACACTCTCTCGCTCACTGCCTCCCACATAGCTAGCCTGATCTGAATTGAGGCTCGCTCCTAGCTGACAGCCATTGCTTTGCAGCTAGATGTTACTAACTTGGTTTGAGTTACACTGTGTTGTTTATGTGTTTTTGATTGCTAAAAAAAGTCCAAGATAACATAGTCAACTGCCTGTTCTGTGTGTAAGTGTGTGTGTGTGCGTATGTGTGTGTGCGCGTGTGTGTGTGGGGGAAAGAGAGGACAGAGTGAGAAGGAGGGAGAGAAAGTGGTTACTTCAGTTCAGTCTCTCAACTTCCTTAACCAGATATAGGCCAAGCTATGACTAACATATTTCCAACAGAGAGAAACCTACTGACTCTGCATCACATCTAACCACAACAAGAGAACACTAAATATTTATCATTACTTTCACTGCAGTGAAGCCATCTATGCTAGCTTGCAAAAAGAACAATGAAATAAGAATAATGTGAGTGTCGACATTCATGCCTCCATTGTGTTATGAGAAGTTTTTTACAGCTGTCTTTTCTGTGCTTGTCCAGATTCCCCAAAGGGCACCAGGGTTCTTTTTAGCCCTCAAGGTGACATCAGAGAGGGCTCCCCCGTCGACCTGAGCTGTAGCAGCCAAGCCCGGCCCCCTGCGGACCGCTGGGCCTGGTACAGGGTGCTGGGGGATCAGGTCTGGGCCAAGGGAACCAGCCAGAACCTGTCCTTCCTCAGCGTGCGCTCCCACCACGCCGGGCAGTACTACTGTACCACCTGGAATCGCCTGGGGCACCTCACCTCCCCGTTCGCCTCCCTTACCGTGCTCTGTAAGTGCCGTTGATGTGCTGCTGTTTGTCGCGGTTTACTCCGAGCACTGCTGACTATATTGCTGTCTGTCTAAGTGTGTTGTGTAATTACTGCTATTTGTGTGCTCACAAGTGTTGTGTACGTGCAATGTCTGTCACAGAGAACTCATGAGGACTCATGTCTCTTACGGTACTCTGTCAGTACTACTAACAAACATTTGTTTGGGACAATTAATGGCTGGGAATAATTATGGCTTATTTTTGTTGGCATCAGCCTGGTGTCTTTTGCATTCAAAAAATACTGGTCAAAATGAAACCAGAAGAAAGGGAAGCACTCAAAAAGACAAATAGGTTCTTGGGTATACTCTGGTTAGACAGTAGGTCCTGTCTGTTCTGTGCCTCGCTGTGTTCAGGTGAGCTGAGCCTCCGTGTGTTCAGGTCAGGTTCCCAGGGAGGAGAGGGGTTGGTCTCACCTCTGTCTGCAACATGACACCCACACCTCCCTCTGTCCTGTAGGGAACTAATCAATCCACCATCAATACCTCTCTCCCCTCACTCACTCTTTCTTTCCTGTACACTCCCTTTTCTCTCTCTCTTTTCCTCTCCTTCTCACTCCTTCTATCTCTCCTTGGCTGCCAATCTGTCTACCATGAACCCATGTCTCGCTTACCTGCTGTCACTCCGTTCTCTGTTTCTGTTTCTGTTACTACGCCTTCTCTTCCTTTATTATAACCTCTCCTCACCTACCCCTCACGTCCCCTGTCCTCCCTCTCCTCCCCTCACGTCCCCTGTCCTCCCTCTCCTCACCTCCCCTCACGTCCCCTGTCCTCCCTCTCCTCACCTTCCCCTCACGTCCCCTGTCCTCCATCTCCCTCTCCCTCCGACTTCTCCCAGACCCTCCTAAGAACACCTCCGTGCTGGCCCGTCCCTCCGGTGTGGTGGATGCGGGTCGGCCCCTCACGCTGACCTGCAGCAGCCAGGCCAACCCTGCAGTGGATAACTTCACCTGGCACCGCCTGGGCTCTGCACAGGCCTGGGGAACCGGATCGGGCTCCAGCTACACCTTCCTCGAGGTCGGCCCCGGGGAGAGCGGACAGTACTACTGCGAGGCCCGCAACCGCATCGGAACCCACAGCTCACCCGTCCTCACTGTCAGGGTCAGAGGTCAGCTCCTGAGAACGCTGGGATTGTTAACATTTATGTCTTTCCTTTATTTCAAACTTTACAGTGTACAGACGGTGCTCCTTTCTACATGCTGAATTGACAGAATCGGTCAACCTTTGATATGGTTGACCACGGGGGAAGGAGAGTTGCCTGATTTGACAAACCTACTGACACAAACACAACCACTGATCTTTTAGGGCTAAAAAGAGCAATACAATTGTTCGTCCATTCATTATATGACCTAATTTAGCACTTGCTTGACCCTTGTAACACTCATGACAACTTGTAACCCCCTTCCCTCCACTACACAAACACAGTCTGCTAACGTCTCATGATCTGGGTGCTATTTCTGCTTTCTCCTTTTGTTCGTTTAGTTAGTCACTCCTGACAGGAACAGACACACTGGAAAGGTCTAGACATATGATCATACAACGTGATCAAAACATGATTATCACACTTTCTGTCTGTCTGTCTGTCTGTCTGTGCCCTCCGCCTCTCTAAATCGAAACCCTTTTGTACTTCCTCCAGGCCGTCTGAAGGTCATAGCCCTCGCATCGGCAGTGGGCGTATCCGCAGGACTCATTACTCTCACCGTGGCGATCATGATCAGGTGACAGGAGTCATTGCTAAACAAAAAATAAAGCTCACTGTCAATATAATAGGGTCAGAAATATTTTTTAAATCAACATTTTCAACGACTATATTTCTCGTTAGTTTCCAAACAGAAATTGATCCTGAGCCAATTGAATTCCCTCAGTGTGTGACTGTTTGTATCTATGC
Organism: Mallotus villosus; assembly: GCA_903064625.1. NCBI lineage: Eukaryota > Metazoa > Chordata > Actinopteri > Osmeriformes > Salangidae > Mallotus > Mallotus villosus. The sequence goes on along the minus strand of CAEFZP010001287.1, from coordinate 44,721 downwards.
CATTTCTGGGTTTCTGTCAGTAAAAACATGCACCGTGTAGACATGGAGTCTCCAGACGAAATCAAAAAGGTACGAGTCTCACTTCTTCAACGGTCTAGAAATGTCTCTATTGAACTGATTACAGATCTTTGTTTTCCCCATCTCATTCTCTGTCTCTATGATGATAGTCGTATATTTCTCTCTGTCCTCTGCCCTGTGTGTATCTATGATCCCAGAGAGCGTCTGTGACAGGTGACACCCTCTTCCAGGAGTCTGTCCAGCAGACGTTTCATCTCAGGCATAGCAACATGTCAGACATCCCGGTATGACCTTAAGAGGCAAACAGAATACATTGGTTATTTAGCTCATGTTTTTATCCTGTGAAACCTGGGACACTTCATATGTAATATGTTCCTTCATATGTGTGTGTATGGTATAGGAAGAGCCGGAGGAGTTCTGTGAGACCTCCCATCCCGCCATTGTTCCCTTGAAAGATGCTCCACCCATCACAGAAGCAGAAAGCTCTGCCCTCAACTACATTACTGTACACTATTCTAGAAAGCCCAGGTACATACCTCCTTCCCCTCCCCTTCTCTTTCCTACCTTCTCAACCTGGTTTCCTTCTCTCATCGTCCTCGTCTTCCCCTCTTCATCCTCCAGTGGCAGTCTGGATCAGGTGCAGGTCACAAAGCCTAAAGCTAAGCTACCACTGGAGGGAGACAGAGGTTCCAAGGATGCTGCCAAAGTTGTTTACACTGTCCTGGCACGGCCTCACCAATAGAGGGCAGCAGAGGAGCATTAAGAACGCCTGACCCAAGAGGAACCAGCAGCATCATCACTCCCTTCTATCCCACCGCCACAGAGGATTGGAAGCCTCCTCACGCACATAGATATAGACACACACTCACACAACTAAACATGTTGACCTACTACGTCTAATTTACTGTCAGTAGATTTTAATTGTCTGTACCAGCTTAATGAACACAGAAACTGTAGCTTTACCTCAGTCTAGCTCACTGTGAATCTGTCAAATGTGTTGATGAGTCAAAGCTTTGGCTGCATGTCCATTGAGAGCATGCAATGTTAGCCACACATCCCTCAGTACCTGCGTATAGATTGGAGAGGAGATAGTTGGAACAGCACAGAGGATGAGGAAGACACTCGTGTCTGTTTTATGGTACTAAAACAGATCTGTATGGAATCTGTTATTGAACTTGTGATCCAGTGATTATGAAAATACTACAGCCTGCTGTTGGTTGAATAAAGTTTATAAACGTAAGCTGTTGTTGATATGTTAACCGATCTTTGTTATCTGTGCTTTTGATAAATACAAGGAAGGCGACCAGCTGTTATCAAGACTCATCAGTCATCAGTCATTACTCTCACTAAAAATGTAGTTCTTCCTGTAATACAGTCCTACTTTTGTTTACTGAATGTCACTGATGTCCGATTATATTTAATTATACCAGTAAGGAAATAGGAAGAAAAACAAGCTTATCAGTTTGAAGTGCACACTATCTTATCTAGACTTCACCAGTGTTTCTTGCCTCACGTGTAGAAACTGCTTTGTCATATTGACTTGAATGCAATTAAAGTTATAGTCATGCAAATGAGACCAAAGATGGGGTTTTCTATTCAACTTCTAATTGTTATCTGTAGAGATGTACAGTATATCAGATTTTCCAGTGAAAAGGGCTGGACATGGTCAGTAAGTTACTGTGGTAATTGCAAGAAGATGTGGCATGTGTAAAACATCATATGATCATAAAAGATTCTCAGCAACGAAGATGTAACAGTAAGAGTATATATGTAAAAGACAAAAACCCTCACGTGAACTATCCCTAGGAGTTGAGCACAGGTGAATTCCATGAACAGTAATTGTTTGTTTCTCACAGAATTGTCTTTTGACATTCTGTTTCTGCCTGCCTATCAATCTAAATGAATGCACTGACTAATAAAGTAAACTGTTAAAACTCCAAACCTTTTCCAAAAGTTTTTTTTACTGGGGCACAGCAGATTTATACCGGGACACGTGCCCCAGTACAAAGGGTCTAGCAACACCCCCTGCCACGGCATAGATGAGACCTTTGTCGGAATGGACAGCTCTCTGCACTAGATGCCCAACTTCAGACCGTGTATGGACATGATTGCAGAGAGCTTGAATATCCGTAAAAAACTCCCAGGATCCAACTCTCCAGATCTGAGGTCTCATGGGCCCTAATTCATACAGCCCTCTGTGTTGAATGGAGGCATCGAAATTAAAATAGTTTTGATGAAGAACTGATAAAGAACTGATAAGACATTACTGACAGTGAATCAGATTTGATCATTCCGCTAACAATGGCATGTACTCTTACTGTCTCTTTTGTCCTATGGACCAGGGAGTTACTGCTAAAGAGTGTCAGAGTGTTGAATAATCATAATCACATGTATGAGGGTATAACAGTACAAAAAGATGTCTTTATGAAACCAGACATACAATTCATAAAAGGGTGGGGAAATCACGGCACAGGGGGCTAGGCAAAAGTCTAGCTTAAATACACACTTATAATAGCCGATGCACCCTCTAACCATAGACAGTAGTAGGCACTGCAATTACCACTCTGACAGGCACTGCATGAACACACTTAAAGTGTTTAAGGGGAGACCCGAATACCCTGCCTCTGTCTGCAGTACCCCGTTCTCACTTCCCACACCAGCAATTATTAAATAGGCCTAATTAAAACCGTACAACACAAAACAACACTAACATGTCTGTAGTCTAACTCACCGACACCCTCCCCGCCCTGTCATTTAAGCATTGAAAGTGATTTCAATCTATCAGGTATATCAGGTTGCATTTAAGGAAGAAGGAACTAAAAATCAAACAAAGAACTATGGAATGAGGAAAAATATGATCATGAAAAACTAGATTGATGTCGATTATTTTTTTGGTCACTTATAAATACCCGTGGTTGGGGTTTCTCAACAGAACATTGACATCAGTACCAGGTAAGTGAAATCTTTAACTTAATTTCTTGCAAAATTCTGTGAATAGTTGAAGATGAAACTAAAGCAAATCATGTGTTTATTACAAGTGTATTTTATTCAATCCATTTTTTACAATGTATTGTTTAACATGTAATGATATGATTGTCTCCTTAATCTGTTGAATATGAAGCATGATATTCTTTGTCTCCCTGCTAGTATGTTGAAACAGCTGATATTAGTCTTCTGGTTGGATCTTCTTGGGCTGTCCATTGGTGCCACAGCCCGAAGTTAATAAACAATGTCTCTTTGTATTATCTATTTAAATTATAATTAAGGATACTAGCTACGTGTGTAAACTCAATGCTGTAGCTTAAAGATAATGTTGCTGCTTTTAAATTGAAGGTCTGATCAAGGTCAAACTTTTTTTGGGGATCCTTTGAGTCTATTGTTGAGCTCGTCTAAAGATCTGTTTGTGCTGGTAGTACATTGCAGTATAATTAAGCCCCTCCATTGTGCCAGCCAAACAATATTAATCATGGCTAAGGATTTGAAACCTTGACTGTAGGCACACTGCTGTTACATCTCAAATCTAAGTAGAAAAACAGCATTACCACGTACAGTATGTGTTGTTTGTTAAGGCCTCGAACTTTTATCACATTTCAGAAAATCTTGCTCTATATGGCAAGGCTACCCAGTCATCCTTGGGTGACCCGTACGGTCAAGCCTCCAACGCCATTGATGGGAACCACAATACATGGTATGCGGCTGGGTCTTGCACCTACACTGGGAAAAGGACAAACCCCTGGTGGAGAGTGGACTTGCTGGACACGTACATAGTCACCTCAGTCACCATCACCAACAGAAATGTTCTGTCTGAGAGGCTCAATGTTGCTGAGATCCGCATTGGAAACTCTATTAAGAAGGATGGCACTGACAACCCACTGTAAGATAAGACAATGCACTTTTATTGCTTGATAAACAAGGATTTGATTAGAAATGAAATACTGTAAGCTAATGTTCACAGGTTTTTTCTCCCTTCCTGTTTTCTCTCAGAGCTAGCGTCATTAACTCCATTCCAGCAGGCCAGGCTCGGACTATAAATCTTAAAAAAGGTATTGAGGGGCGCTATGTCACTGTAGTTCTACCGGGGAAAGGAAGATTTCTAACACTCTGTGAAGTTGAGGTTTATGGGTACCTCGCTCCAAATGGTAAGGTTCCCTTTAATTGTTCTTAGGCCTATGTAGAAAATGTATACATCCTCATCCATTAAATATGAGATTCACTTATGACTGCCTGATGACCATTCAATGCATAATTGGATGTTAATCATTTTTTGTTTTTGTGTTTTGTGAATCATAACGTTTTATACAACCTCAATATGTATTGCTGTTAATTGTGCTTTTTGTGATACATCAAATTTCTTTCAACCTGCCAGAGTCTGCATAGGAGAGACACAATCATTGAATATTGACATACAACCTTGAAAATGCATACATATTGTTATATTCCACTGTTTTCTTTTTTACTATTCTGCCTAGGAGAGAATTTGGCTTTGCAAGGAAAAGCCTCGCAGTCGTCACTCTATGGAACACAATTAGCATACAATGCTATAGACGGGAACCGTGCCAGTACGTTTGCACTGGGCTCCTGCTCCTGCACAGCATCAGAGTCTAACCCCTGGTGGAGACTGGACCTGCGCAAGACCTACAAAATTTTCAGCATAAAAATCACCAACCGTAAACAGGTACCCACTAGACTCAATGGGGCTGAGATTCGCATCGGAGACTCTCGCAACAACAACGACGACAGCAATGCCAGGTATAGTGTGGGATTAGTCATCTAGTTGTTGTCCATTGGATTCTGTCGCTTTAGGCTGAGAGTAACAGTTTATCGCTCTTCTACATCCCATCTAACTTTTCAGGTGTGCAGTAATATCTTTTATTCCTGGTGGCTTCACTAAGACTTTCCATTGTAACGGTTTGGAGGGTCGCTTCATCAGCGTGGTCATTCCAGGAAGGAAAACATATCTGACACTCTGTGAGGTGGAAGTGTATGGGTCACCCCTCAACTGATGCAGAAATGAAAAGGTCTCAATAAGTCTGTAATGCTGATCCAGTCAAGCAGTTGCATGTAAACACAGATGGTCAGGCTACATTGTAGTCTTTTTTCTTTCTTTTCTTCCTGATACATTTTTTCAAATCAAAATGTATATATAGCCCTTTTTACAAGCAATGTCACAGAGGGCTTCACATACGCCCATAGAACTGCCCCTTAACCAACCTAAACACTCAAGGAACACAAGGAAAAACTCCCAGAAAAAATGGAAGAAACCTTGGGAGGAGCAATTCAGCTTTTACATTCTGGTATGGGAACGGTGGTTGGTAGCCCATACTTCAGTTGCGTTATTCCTTTTTTTTGTTATATGCCCAGCCCTGCAGTTGCACATGATAATGTAAAATAGCTTAGCATTGGAGCAGCAAACAATAGCAATTTATTGTTTAGAAATGAATGATTAAGCAGAAAAACCAATCAAAGGGAGCCTTACAGTTACAAGCAGATTGACATTTTACCTAAACTCTGAATGGATATAAATCATGTAATAACCTATTAAATACTTGATTTGTGGTTCTTCATAAAATAATATGGTAAAATGTAATTGTATGATTGAACATTTGGAATAAAGAGGATTATATAAAAGTTTATTTTGGACCTCTAGTTATTAATTGTCAACTTTACTTGCAGAATATGTTGTGGTAGTCTACTATATCTAATGTATAGTCTACTATATCTATCTGTGATGGGAAAAGTTATACAGACAAAACAGGTTATATAAGAAATAACTTTATTTTCACCACAGAGTAGGTGATACAGGTAGGGGAGTATGGAGGGAGACCTAGCTCACCATACTGTACATAGCCTGAACCTGACTGACACAATATGCATGCAACCAATACTATCAACACAACACATTGAGTTATAACAGAAAAAAACATTTGGATGCATATTCATTTCCAATGTTTGGAGAGTTTGGGGAGAGCTTCACTGGAATATATTCACTGGAATGTTGTGTTCTGCACAATCTTGTGATTGCCATGTGTAATGAATGAAACAGACATTGCAGGGTTGTAGACAACGTGATGGAGAGAAATTAGGATATGCCCCCTGTTTTTCACGTCGCATTAGCCACGGTTTACTCCACAGTCTCCTCCTGGCTCGTCTTGATCGCTGTCTCTCCTGTACACGCCCAACAGCTTTGAAAGCCAGGTAGACCATGACTACTTTAACAACATTGATTAATCCCTCTACTTCGTCCATGTCAAACAAGGCAACCTGTTAACTTGTCTTAAAAAAAAATAGGCAACAAAAGTGTCTAGTTGTTTACAATTGGATACAGTCTGGGCAGTGTGGAACTGGCAGTTGGTTTTCTGAACATTCTAAAGACTGCAACCAACTACTGCCAACTTAGAATGTTGGGGCTAGTTGGGGATTGTCTGAGCAGTGTGCAAGCGGCTTTAGATGAGCCGGTGGCAAACAACCAGGGTATTAGTTGTAAGTTGTTTGTTGCCATATCCTTGGGCCAGATCATAATTTCACAACCTGCAAATAATAACTTTTATAGCTGGTATAGCAATAAATCTTAAACCAATGACAAGGAAATAGAATACGAAAAACAAGATTGGAGATTTATCTGTTTCAAGGGCACCAATTATATCCTAAACTCATAAAAGTTGATTATATTTACTAACTAAAAAGAAACTAGATAAGAAATCCATCTTTAGCATTTATTGTATATTGAATGTTGTTTTTCCATACAAAACAATCTACCCAAAACTATATTCTCCGTAGTTTTTGTTGAGAATTTAGCCCTATGTGGAAAACTCGCCTTGATCATCATCGTAGAGTAGACCCACATACAAACTAATGCTTATTCAAACCCCATGGTGGACAGTGATACTTCTGGACACATACTTCCATTAAAGGGATCAATAGAGCGATTGAATAAGTAAAATAATATGACCCTTGAGTCTAGTATTAAACTAGACTAGATGTCCTAAACCTTTGATCGCTGTAATTTGACTCACCCTCCCCTTAAAGCCTATCTATACAGATAAGCTCCAACAGTGTGGCACGTTTTACTAATAAACAAGCGCTATCAAACAAAAAAACTTGGTTCATGTGTGTTGTATAAATACCTCAGCGTGATCATGGTTTCCTAAAAGAACGTTTACGTCAAAGTCTAGTGGTCACTGTTGTGTATCAAGGTAGGTAAAATAGTTTCTTTAGGACGTCATTTGTTGCTTAGTTTAAACTTAAACAAGGTGGTCGTGTGAAGAAATACTTTATGTTTAGGGACTGTTAAAATACAAACCGTTCCTTAACTCCAACCCCCAAAATTCTAATAATATTAGAAATATGCACTGCTGATTCTTATTTTCTGCTATACTAACTATTGTATATATGTTATTTGGATGTTGCTGTGGATAAATCAATGAAATGTAAAGGTTTCCGGTTTTCTGAGACAGATCCTTCCATTTGTATAAAGACAAACTAAAGCAAACATGTTTATAAGCAGATGTTTATTTGCAAGCTCTTGTGTAATAAGATTTCCAATGTGTTGTAATGTCAAATTTACTTTTAGTATCACATTATATTTTAAATTAAATAACTACCTTTCTTCATTTATTTAAATGTAAACATCAAATTATCTTATTTGTAACATTTACTAAACTGTTTTTATAATCATGTAAAAAACAAAAATACAATACCGACACTGAAGTCTCTATTATAAATGATGGGTTTCTCTGTTGCTTCTTTACTAGTATGTTAAAACAGGTGACTTTCTTCCTCTGCTTGGATCTCCTTGGGCTGTCCATTGGGGCCGCTGCCCAAAGTAAACAAACTCTTCATACGTCTCTTCATGTTGTGTAGTTAAGGACACTATTCACGTGTACATTTCCTATGACATGACTTACACTGTAGCTCACTGTGCTCATAGTGCTAGTCTTATTTTAATTATGTTATAAGTCTTGGTTTGAGGCTTGATTGAGCCTATCTTAAGTTATGAAAAAGGGGTTTTACCCTGTAAGTAGTACAGTACAGTGTAATGATGTTTCTTCATTGTGAAAGCCAAGCAAGTTTAGTCATGGCTAAGGGCATTCAAACACCTGATGCAGGTGTAAACTTGTGATATCAAAAAGATTTGAGAAAAACAACAATATGGTCAAGTATGAGTTTTTCATGTCTTTTACCCTCATTACATTTCAGAAAATCTTGCCCTACATGGAAAAGCTACTCAGTCGTTTATACATGACATCGGTCATGCCTCCAATGCTATTGATGGAAACCGAAATTCACAATATGAGGCTGGGTCTTGCTCTCACACTACCACTCAAGCGTACCCCTGGTGGAGAGTGGACCTGCTTGACACGTACATCGTCACCTCAGTCACCGTCACCAGCAGTTTCCATCAGATGCTCAATGGGGCTGAGATCCGCATCGGAAACTATATAGAGAACGATGGCATTGAAAACCCACTGTAAGATAACACAAGCTTCCGCTTCATTTTCAACAGCAACATTTGAATTTGATAATAAATATGTTATGTTCTCTTTCTTTCTGTTTCAATCTGTCTTGCCTCCCTCCATCGCTCTCTCTTTCTCTCAGGGCTGGGGTCATTAACTTCATTCCAGCAGGCAGATCTCTCACTCTTAGGTGGGACAAAGGTTTAGAGGGACGGTATCTGACTGTAGTTCTACCGGGGACAGGAAAAACTCTGACTCTTTGTGAAGTTGAGGTTTATGGGTACCTCGCTCCAACTAGTAAGTATCTGTGTGTTACATTGACAATTACATTATGATGTGAAATACAATTAACTACTACACATGGATCAATACACTAGGCGCCCCCATGCTGCCGCTCTTAGGCCACACAACTGCGTCATGGAGAGCACCCTGATCATCTGATATTTTCATGCCACCAAAGGTCTGCCACAGAGTATGTGAGGCAGGTTATGGGTGTGTCGAAAGAGAAGTTGAAAGGAGGGGAGGTGCATCAGAGCAGTGCTGTGGAATTGATTTTCAAAACCAACGTTTGAATAAAGGAGAATTAGACAGTATCCTAGAATGTTAGATGATACATTTAGTCATTCTCAAAACTAACTTTAAAATTGTATATGGTTTTCTATATGGTATACCCTATTTGAAACCAGTAATAAAACTGTACGAAAAAAAGAATGTAAAAGCATATAATAATGGTTACTACAGTATAGTTGAACAGTGAGATGTGTAGTAATCGCAAAAGATGCATTAAATTTGCTATTAACTTGGAAATGTCTCAGCAATGGCCGTTCTCCGGTTTGTTAATTTTGCCTGTTTTCCCTGTCCCTGGTGTTTTCTGTCAGTCTCTCTGGGTGTATGTTCTGGTCCTGGTTTTGTCTCTCTCCCCTGGTTCCTAGTTCCCTTCATTCCTGTGTCTCCCAATCACTCAGCTGTTGTCTATTGTGAATGTGATTTCCCTTGTTTTCTCTTTGATCGTGTCTGCTTTTGCTTACATGTAGGTCCACCTCCCACCTGACAGTAAATAGTTTTAATATTCATTGTTTTTTCACTACTCTAGGAGATAATTTGGCTTTACAAGGAAAAGCCTCGCAGTCGTCACTCTATTCAACAGGAATTGCATACAATGCTATAGACGGGAACCGTGCCAGTAAGTGGGCAGAGGCCTCCTGCACCCACACTGATAGAAATTTGAACCCCTGGTGGAGGCTGGACCTTCGCAAGACCTACAAAGTTTTTTCTGTCGTAATTACTAATTATGAGACAGCCGCTTACCTCAATGGGGCTGAAATTCGCATTGGAGACTCCCTCAACAACAATGGCAATAACAATCCCAGGTAAACTGTAGTCATCCTGTTGTTGTCAATTGAACTCCATTACTGTATGCCATGTGTTACAACTTGTCAACTTGTTACAAGAAATCGTGCTTCTACATTCATGTCACTTTTCAGGTGTGCAGTGATATCTTCAATTCCTGCTGGCTTTACTCACACATTCCAATGTAATGGGATGGAGGGTCGCTACGTCAACGTGGTAATTCCGGGAAGGACAGATTATCTGACATTGTGTGAGGTGGAGGTGTATGGGTCACCCCTCAACTAAAATGTTGATAGTTCTGACTGAGTTTGTAAGCCTTTTATCAGATAGTTACTGACTACTCAAATAAGTAACACAGTAAAATAATTGGCATATTCTGATGTTTACACATCGTTTTTTATTTTAATTCCTTTTCACTCGGAACACTGTTTTTTTTTCATATCATTAAGTTTAGAATACTAGAAAGATCAGTCATGATACCAATCAAGGGTTGTGAAACTGAAAATCGACAAGGTAAGCCATGTTCAATAAATATTTTAGAACACTTTTATATTAACAATGTTTTACTTTATCTTGCAACAGTTATCATTGTTATACTTCTATTGTTAGGTTCAGAATGATGTGACTCATTGTAGTTAAGCAATATCACATACATATTAAACATATTAATCTTATTACATCTATATTATATTACGAAAGCTAGATTACATATACAAAGGCAAAATACCCCAAATCTTGATGAAGAATGTTGATTCTTTTTTACACAAGTAGCATTTTTTCTGAAACTAACTTGGTACTATTTTATCATGTTGATAAGATACTGATTTATGTCACTGTGTATCTGATGCTTGCCATTTCACACAAAAGTAATTGTCCTGAACGACCTTGTGTTATACCGTGCACATGACAATAAATATATTTGACTTAACAGTAGTGTAGTCTTATTTGATTTCAACTCAAATCACTGTATTTTGAGTGAACGTGGTTACATTATGGTTACATATATGCATAAAAGAGTAATTTAACTACTACTGTTCAGTAAATTATTTCTTATTATTTCTTACGTGTACATGATGTTATGATCCCAGCTGTCTGGGGAGTGACAGGTGAACCCAAATGCATTACTCAGATGCTGACGTGAATGAACCAGATTTATTGTAGACAAACAGAGGGTAATGATGGTGAGGTACGTGGAATCCAAACAGGAGGGAGTGAGGATGGAGCCGTTGGTTGTAGATGGTGGTGTCTACAGCACACAGGGACATAGGCGGGTTAGTGATCGGCAAGGCAAGGAAAAACTACCATCAAGTAGCAACGTTGAACTGGCAACAAGTCTGTGGGAAGCCAGGGTAGATGAACTGTGCAGGTAACGATAGATGGGTAACAGGTGTGTCTGGTTGGGAGGTGAACTGGAAGATGTGGACAGGAGTCTTGGGATATGTCACCTGGAAAATAGACTGTACAGACACACACAAAACCAGGACTGGACAGTCAAGTCACCTCCGTTTGCGTCCGGCAGAACAACGCACTTTAGCTGTGATATAATAACCATATACCACAGCTTGTCACATGCTATCACATTTAAAAGATATTGCTCTATATGGCAAGGCTACCCAGTCATCCTTGGGTGAAAAAGCATATGCCCCGTACCGTCATGCCTCCAACGCCATTGATGGGAACCACAATACATGGTATGCGGCTGGGTCTTGCACCTACACTGGGAAAAAGACAAACCCCTGGTGGACAGTGGACTTGCTAGACAGATGCCAGTTGGCCAGCCTATGTTGTCTGCTATTTCTTTAGTACATTTTAGTTGGGTTTGATTATGGTTTGAGATGTTTTTGTTTGCTGTGGTTATTTCTGTTGTGGTGATGTTATATTGTTTGCTGTTACTATTGCATGGTATCATATGTGTGCTATTTGTATTATGATGTGTGTGCAATGCAGTGTTTGGAGACAACATGGGGGGAGAGAACTCTAGTAGCCTGTTAACTCAATAGGTTGTAATGGGCCTGGTTTATCCTTTATATTGCACTGTTTGGTTTAGAAAAGGATGGCTATGTTTAGTTATGTTTATATGTGTACTCATGGTACGTAGGGTACTATACAAGTCATGATTTTAACAGCCAACAAAATGCACCTAAAATAAAATGTCCCTTTTTATTGCACGGTTCTGCTTTTCATGTCCTTTCAATTTATGCATTTAAGTTTTCTTACAAGAAGTTTTGTTGTCTGCATCTAAGATTGTAAAAAGTTGTATGTTAATGCTTTCCATGAATTTGGCTCATTAATCCATTCTGTTGAATGGAGTGCTATCTTAAGGTTATTAAAGGTTATCTTTCTGGTAAAGATTGCAATTATTCAAAATGTTTGTTCTGCAAGCTGAAGCCAACGTCCAAAGTATGTATTTACTTTGTGCTTTTCATACCAGTTCTGGATGTTGTTTTTAACAACCATAATGCCAAAAGTTTCTACTGTAAATGTTACAGTTCACTTCCTACTGTAAACAGAAGAACATGTTGAACGTATTTTTTACGGTAGATTTCTGGCAAACACAGCTGCCAGGTTTTTTTGGGTGTAAATTTCACGGGATTCATGCTGTAGTCTTCTCTTTTGCCTTTTTTAAATAAAAAACGGTCCCAACACAAGCTCTTCTCCTGTCTGGCCCCCCAGTGGTGGAATCAACTCCCCACCTCCATCAGAGACACTGACTGACTCCCCACCTTCAAGAAAATGCTCAAGACACACTTGTTCCGAGAAAACAACAGTACCTAGGAATGATTTGCTGGACCTGATGTTACTTTCCTGCAGGATCACAATGACTTTTACTTAGAGACTTGTTGCTCTTGTTGGTTAGCTGTAACTGATTTAAAATGATTGTACTCGCTGTGAATTGTATTTTATTTTTTACTGTTGCTTGCTCTTTCCACAGGTGCACTCTTGCACTTCTTTGAGGTTCATGTTGTTTAATTGTAACTTGTTTAATTACATGCTTCTTCCCTTCGGCACTTATTTAGGTTTTTCGCAATGTATGCTTCATGTTTGGTTACCCGCAATGTTTGGGGCTATCTCGGTGTTATGATCAGTGACCTATGCACTTTTGTAAAGCTCTCTCTTGGAAGTTGCTTTGGATAAAAGCGTCTGCTAAATGAATAAATGTAAATGTAAATAGGCTGCTGTTGTGCAATTGTGCTTTTGTTATTTTTTTACTTTGTATTTCTCTCTCACATTGGGGAATATAGGCTATAGTTAAAGGTAGACAGCAATCAGTCTATTGGCAGTGGTATAAGATAATAGATGGAGATACATTTTGAGTGGATTTAGGGGAGGGGCCTCAAGCTCCGACTTTGCGGGGAGGCCTCGGCAAAGTCCCGGCCGCTACTGCACTAGCCCCCCTAAGCTCAGCATCAACTTGAAAAGGGTGAAAGCTCACAGAGAACAACTAGAGAGCATACAATTTCTGGGGAAATTGTGAGGGTGTGCCTGCATATTTTCAAGCATTTAGCCTACTCATAGTCTATTGCATAATAATTCATTAAGAACACCCTTGGAAAGAAGCTACTGTAACAACGTTATCACTGGAAATATTTCTGATGGAATCGCGATTCAAACAGTAGCTCTATGTCTGCTAACTTATGACATGCCCGCAAAAACGTAAATACGCTTGACATTTATTTAGTGGAAAATCGCTCATGCATAAAAAGCTCAATAGCGATCATTGTCAGTAACAACGCAAAATGCGATATAGCCCTTTGTGGAGAAGCTGCCCCGGTAAATTGTATACTACAGTGTTCGTCTTGGTGGCGATCGTTGGTTGAACTTTCCGTTGTACGGTTTAGGCTGAAATTAAATATTGCTTTCATGAACAGATTGACAAGTTTAGGCTGTGTCAATGAAGTTCGGGTTAGTAGTCAGACAGTTTCACCTATTGAAATACTTTTAATTTAAGGGAGTGCCGAACATGTTCTGTCGCCGTTTGACTTCCTACTGTAAACAGCTGTGTGGATGTTTTTGTTAGCTACACAGTGTCTCGCGTAGGCTACAGCGTTGCAGTACTGGTTTGAAATCACAGGTAATGATTATTTCACCAACAAATCGTTTACTTGTAATCTAATGTCATAATAAATCGTACAACGAAAATGTATTTGTGAGTAATGTTTATTTTAACGATTGAAAACAGATGCATCATAGTAAATAGTTATTACCCTGGCCTCTTTGCTTGTGGCGTTTCTGCAGCTGCCTTGCAGTAGCGTTAAAGCTATAGTTAGCCTAGCTCTAGCTATCTCCCAAGTTAACAAGCTGCTATAAACTGTTCTGCTAGAGGTAGTCACGCGTGTTTCGTGACGTTAGTAGCGTCGGTGACTGTGGCTAGCAAGTTAGCCAGGTAAATAAAAAGACAAGCAACTCAATGGCTACCAACTTTTGACATGACGTTTTCTAAGTAATCCAAATATTGACGGATGCTTAGGGGGGCGGCACGATCATAGATATATATAGAACACTAGATACGCCACGCCCCTCTCAGCCGCGGCACACGGAGTCGCCATATTGAGTGGGGCATCAGTCTGAGGTCTGTATGTACTCGACTGTCAGACAGCGATAATAATGCCGGTTCATTGTGCTGCTTTTGGGTGTGTACAACGTCGTTCAGTACACACCCGACGAGAGGGAATCACTTTCCACAGGTGAGATACATTTTACAAAAATTTATTTATTTTATTTAAAGATTTAAAAAATCTTCCTACCACTCAGAATCAAATATGGATCATCAACTATGATGTTTTTAGTGTCATTCACTGAGCCATCACGGCTCAAATTTGCTACATGTTTGTATGAATTTTCCATATGGTGTAATGCACTAGGCAGCAGGTTGACCTCTCCAAGATGGCCGCCGCGTGTGCCGTCAGCCGACTGGAGCTCAACATTGACGTGACGTATCTAGTGTTCTATATATATCTATGGGCACGATACCATCCTTGCTGTGCTGCAACAGTCTCTATGCACGTTGTATCTAATGCGTCGTTGCTAACGTGTGCTGACGTTGTGAAGTATAACTGAGTATTCTACCCTTTACCGACAAAATCAACTTTTTGCCACGAAAACGTTGTATCCTCTTAAACTGTGCAACAGAATGTTAATAAAAGTAATAGCAACTCAATCGGGACCAAGACGAAACTTTTGACGTCAACGTTTTCTATGTAGTCCAAATATTGACAGAGAAATAGGGCGGCAAAAATAATAATAATAATAAAGAAATATATATGTGAGATAACAAAGGTTGGCTCTGGCGAAGCCCGAGCACACCCAATTAATGGCAAAAGACGTAGAGCTGACTGCTCTCCTCAACTCATACAAACTTAACAATGCTTTTAAAGGGAAGCTGTGATCATCAGTCATCACTATCACTTCAATTTCCTCAATCTTTCTGTAATACAGTCCTACTTTTGTTTACTGAATGTCACGGATGTAAGATTATATTTAATCATACCAGTAAGGAAATACGGGTAGAAGAAAAACAAGCTTATCAGTTTAAAGTGCACACTATCTTATCTAGACTTGTGAAAAGGGCTGGACATGGTCAGTAAGTTACTGTGGTAATTGCAAGTGGCATGTGTAAAACATTATATGATCATAAAAGATTCTCAGCAATGAAGATGTAACAGTAAGAGTATACTGTATATGTAAAGGACAAAAACGTCCCATAGGAGTTGAGCACAGGTGAATTCCATGAACAGTAATTGTTTGTTTCTCACAGAAGTGTCTTTTGACATTCTGTTTCTGCCTGCCTATCAATCTAAATGAATGCACTGACTAATAAAGTAAATTGTTAAAACTCAAACCTTTTCCAAAATGTTTTTTTTACTGGGGCACAGCAGAATTATACCGGGACACGTGCCCCAGTACAAAGGGTCTAGCAACACCCCCTGCCACGGCATAGATGAGACCTTTGTCGGAATGGACAGCTCTCTGCACTAGATGCCCAACTTCAGACTGTGTATGGACATGATTGCAGAGAGCTTGAATATCTGTAAAACTCCCAGGATCCAACTCTCTAGATCCAAGGTCTTATGGGCCTAAAGGCATCTAATTAGTATAGTTTTGATGAAGGATATTTGCTTTCCATGTGTTTTAATGGTTGTCTGGTTCATGGTGTCCTGCCAAATGCTATTATGTCTGTAATATTAGTGCCTGTGCTTAAAGACAAGGCTGGTAAGCTCAACAGTATTGACAATTATCGACCTATTGCATTAGCCAGTATCTTGTCTAAAGTACTGGAGAGAATACTGTTGAATAAGCTAGAAATGTATATTCTTACTACTGACAATCAGTTTGGGTTCAAAAGAAAACATGGCACTGACCTGTGTATCTATGCTCTTAAAGAGATTGTGTTCAGGTACACTAGCCTGAACACATCTGTATTTCTATGTTTTATTGATGCATCAAAGGCATTTGACAGAATAAATCATGAAAAATTGTTTGTAAAACTGTTAGATAGAGGTGCCCCTAAATTTCTAGTAAGAATTTTAGTGTTTTGGTATGCCCATCAAACTTTTTGCGTTAAATGGGACAATGTTTTATCTGCTCCTTTTTGTGTAAGCAATGGTGTGCGGCAAGGAGGAATTCTGTCTCCTATGTTATTTAATGTTTATATGGATGACCTCTCTAAGCAACTTCAAGAGTGTAAGACTGGGTGTGTGGTGGGAGAGAGTATTATCAACCACCTCATCTATGCTGATGATTTGGTCATCATGTCGCCATATAGTGCCGGGCTACAGCAACTGCTTCAAGTGTGCTCTAGTTACGGCATCCAATATGACATTAAGTTCAATCCAAAGAAGAGTGTTATTATGATTGTTAAAACTAAGGAGGATCAGAAGCTAACGTTTCCTTCATTCTCACTGTCAGACTGTACTCTACAGGTGGTTAGAAAGGTACGTTATTTAGGTCACATCATCACTGATGATCTTTGTGATGATGATGATGTCCAGCGCCAGTGCTGTAAACTCTATGCACAGGCCAATATGTTGGCACGCAAATTTCATATGTGCACAGAAGATGTGAAAGTTAGTCTCTTCAGAGCTTACTGTACCCCTTTTTACACAGCTCACCTCTGGTGTAAATATAGAACAGCTAAACTGAGGAAGCTGCAGGTAGCGTATAATGATGCCTTTAGGATCCTCCTTAAGCTTCCAAGGTGGACTAGTGCTAGCTCCTTGTTTGTGACAAGTAATGTCCCCACCTTTCATGCTGTGTTGAGGAATTTAATGTATACATTTATGTGTCGACTTCTTGAGTCAAAAAACAAAGTAATAATTGCACTCACTGACACTAAACAGAGTGATACAAGGTACTCCTCTGGGCTGTGGAAACATTGGAATCGATGCTTGTATGTATTTTAATCTGTGTTGACTTGTATTTGTATTGTATTTGTATTGTCTTTTTATATGGAACTTTGAGTCCGAAATAAAGTATTCATTCATATTCTCAATAACGAGCTAATAAGATATTACTGACAGTGAATCAAATCTGAGCAACAAAAATTGCAATAGCAAAAATTACTGTTACTGTCTCTTCTGTCCTATGGACCAGGGAGTTACTGCTAAGAGTGTCAGAGTGTTGAATAATCACATGTATGAGGGTATAACAGTACAAAAATATGTCTTTATGAAACCAGATATACGATTCATAAAAGGGTGGGGAAACGTTAAAGGGAACTCAGGGTTCTTTAGAAGAACCCAGTACACCCCTCAACTCAGTATAAAATCACGGCACAGGGGTAGGCAAAAGTCTGGCTTAAATACACACTCTTATAATAGTCGATGCACCCTCACACCATAGACAGTAGGCACTGCAATTACCACAGCACTCTGACAGGCACTGCATGAACACACACAAGGGGAGACCCGAATACTCTGCCTCTGTCTGCAGTACCCCGTTCTCACTTCCCACACCAGCAATTCTTTGAATAGGCCTAATTAAAACCGTACAACACAAAACAACACTAACATGTCTGTAGTCTAACTCACCGACACCCTCCCCCCTGTCATTTAAGCATTGAAAGTGATTTCCATCTATCAGGTATATCAAGTTGTATATAAGGAAGAAGGAACTAAAAATCTAACAAAGAACTGTGGAATGAGGAGAAATGTGATCATGAAAAACTAGATTGATGTAGATAATTTTTTTGTCACTTATAAATACCCGTGGTTGGAGTTTCTAAACAGAACATCGACATCAGTACCAGGTAAGTGGAATCTTTAACTTAATTTCTTGCAAAATTCTGTGAATAGTTGATAGTTCAAACCAATAAGTCAATGATTAAATAATTAATGATTGAATAATACAATGTATTTGCCAAATTTATGCTGAAGATGAAACTAAAGCAAATCATGTGTTTATTACAAGTATATTTTTACTCAATTTATTTTTCACAATGTATTGCTTGAAATGTAATGTCTGTCTCCTTAATCTGTTGAATATGAAGCATGATATTCTTTGTCTCCCTGCTAGTATGTTGAAACAGCTGATATTAGTCTTCTGGTTGGATCTTCTTGGGCTGTCCATTGGTGCCACAGCCCGACGTAAACCCCTGGTGGAGAGTGGACTTGCTGGACACGTACATAGTCACCTCAGTCACCATCACCAACAGAAATGTTCTGTCTGAGAGGCTCAATGGGGCTGAGATCCGCATTGGGAACGTTTTAAAGAATGATGGCACTGACAACCCACTGTAAGATAAGACAATGTTCAGAGTCTCTACGATTGTCTTTTTTGCACTTTTATTGCTGGATAAACAAGGATTTGATTAAAAAATGTATACTGTAAGTTATTTTTTTCTCCCTCCTTGTTTTACTCTCTCTGTCTCTTTCTCTCAGAGCTAACGTCATTAACTCCGTTCCAGCAGGCAAGGCTCGGACTATAAATCTTAAAGGTATTGAGGGACGCAATGTGACTGTAGTTCAATGTGACTGTAGTTCTCGGGGAAAGGAAGATTTCTAACACTCTGTGAAGTTGAGGTTTATGGGTACCTCGCTCCAAATGGTAAGGTTCCCTTTAAATGTTCTTAGGCCTATGTAGAAAATTAAAACACCCTCATCCATTATATAAGAGATTCCTTTATGACTGCCTAATGACCATTCAATGCTGGATGTTAATCTTTTTAGTTTTTGAGTTTAGTTTTTTGAATCATAACTTAGTTTGATACAACTTTGTTGTATATTTATTGCTGTTAATTTAGCTTTTTTTTCTTATTCTTGCATTTAGGTCCAACTCCACAATTCCCACCTTACAGTTAATAGTTTTTAATATTCATTGTTTTTTTTACTACTTTAGGAGATAATTTGGCTTTACAAGGAAAAGCCTCACAGTCGTCACTCCATTCAACAGGAATTGCATACAATGCTATAGACGGGAACCGTGCCAGTAAGTGGGCAGAGGCCTCCTGCACCCACACTGCAGCAAATCTGAACCCCTGGTGGAGGCTGGACCTTCGCAGGGTCTACAAAGTTTTCTCTGTCGCAATCACTAATTATGAGTCACCCGCAAGACTCAATGGGGCTGAAATTCGCATTGGAAACTCCCTCGATAACAACGGCAATAACAATCCCAGGTAAACTGTGGGAGTTGTAGTCATCCAGTTGTTGTCCATTGAACTCCTTTGAAGTGTTACAATTTATCGTGCTTCTATATTCATGTCACTTTTCAGGTGTGCAGTGATATCTTCAATTCCTGGTGGCTTTACTCAGACATTCCATTGTAACGGGATGGAGGGTCGCTATGTCAACGTGGTCATTCCGGGAAGGACAGATTATCTGATATTGTGTGAGGTGGAGGTGTATGGGTCACCCCTCAACTAAAGCAGAAATGAACAGCTCCTTAGTCCTAAATCCTATTGTCCTAAATCCTTAATTCTCATTCAGTCAAGCAGATTAATGGTAACACAGATGGCCAGGCTACATTCTAGTGTATTTTTTATTTTTCTTTCTGTTCTTCACAATTGTTTTTGGAGACATGTCTTTATGAAAACAACACTTATTTAGCAAGTCCAAACAGGTGTTGGTATGAGAATGGTGGTTGGTACTTTAGCTGTGTTCATGTATTTTGATTTATGCAATGCAGTTGTATATGACAATGTAAAAAAGCTTAACATTGGAGCCTCAAACAATTGCAACTTCTTGATTAGAACAGGATAACCAAGCAAAGTAACCAATCAAGGGGGGCCTTACAAGCAGATTTGACCTATACCAAGCAGATAACACTATCCATTATCAATCATGTAATAACCAACTAAATACTGCATTGGTGGTTCTTCATGAAATAATATGGTAAGATTTAATTATATGATTGAACATTTGGAATAATGAGCATTATAAACTGTTTCTTTAGGACCTTTCTCTATTCATTGTCAACTGACTTGCTGAATCTTTATAGATATATAGACATTTTATTGTAGTGTACTATATCTAATGGTAAAATGTTGTGATTGACTTCAGTGATGGATAAACTTTTACAGACAATCACGGTTGTATAATATATAACTTTCACCACGGAGTAGGTGATGCAGGTAGGGGAGTACCGAGCTCACCATACTGTACACAGCCTGCACCTCACTGACACAATATGCATGCAACCAATGCTATCAACAGAGTTATAACAGAAATAACATTTGGGTGTATATAAATGTGTGTCCGATGTTTGGAGAGTTCGGGGAGAGAGCTACTACAATACATTCTTTAAAAACCCAGTGCTTCCTTTGTGGAGTGTTGTATTCTGCACAATATTGTTATTGCCATGCCTAATGAATGGCACATGGACATTACTAAACAGACATTGCGGGGCTGGCAAACCACAAGAGTACCTATTAGTGGTAAGTTGTCCGTTGATTTTCTTTCTAATTAACTTGAGGTACGGGCATGTTTTATCCTAGTGAAATGGGCTTTAGAGTTGAGACATCATTATTATTATGCATTATGACTTTATTATTTGTAAGGATTGGACATAGCCTTGTGCCAGTTGATAATTTCACAATCTGCAAAGAGTTAAACCTTATCTGGTTTGACACAATAACAGATTCTTAATCTTAAACCAGTAACAAGGAAATGGAATAAGGAAAACTAGATTGGATATTTGTTGTCCTAAACCTTTGACCCCCCCCCCTTGAAGCCTATCTATACAGATAAGCTCCAACAGTGTGGCACGTTTTACTAATAAACAAGCACAACAACAACAAAACTTGGTCCATGTGTACTGTATAAATACCTCAGCGCGATCATGCTTTCCTAAAAGAACATTTACATCAAAGTCTTGTGGTCACTGTGTGTCAAGGTAGGTAAAACAGTTTTCTTTAGGACGTCATGTTAGTTAGTTTAAACTTAAACAAAGGAATCATTTATGTTTAGTGACACTGATGATTGTGTGTTATAGGGTAGCTATAAATAATGTTGCTGTAAATAACTGTAAATCAATCTCAACATTGACACAATCAACATCAATATAACTGACAGCTGAATAGCCTGACATAATATGAAGGCTTCATCTTATTTGTAACATTTACTACCCATGTTTTTATGATAATGTCAAAAGAAAAATACAACACCAACACAGAACTCTCTTTTATAAATCCAGTTTTTCTCTGTTGTTTCCTTATTAGTATGTTAAAATACGTGACTTTCTTCCTCCTTGGGCTGTCCATTGGTGCCGCTGCCCAAAGTAAACAAACTTTCAATACATCTCTTGTTATTTAGTTATAGATACTTGTTGGGTGTACATATTTACCTTTACAGTATAGCTCACAAATAGTGCAAGTCTTATTTTAATTATCTCACACATCTCCTCAAGGTCAAGTTCTTTTTATTAGTTTGAGGCTTTGATTATCCTATATTTTAGGCCTATAAGTTATAGTTAAGTTATAGCAACCCTCCTTTAAGTAATGAAAAAAACAGTTTGCATTTGTACAGTTCAGTATAATTATGTCCCTTCATTGTGCCATCCAAACAAGCTTCATTATGGCTAAGGGAGTTAAAACACTGTAAAAAAAATCACTGCAAACTTGTGATATCATAAACAACAAGTGTTTTCATGTCTTTTACCCTCATTACATTTCAGAAAATCTTGCCCTACATGGAAAAGCTACTCAGTCGTTTATACATGACATCGGTCATGCCTCCAATGCTATTGATGGAAACCGAAATTCACAATATGAGGCTGGGTCCTGCTCTCACACTACCACTCAAGCGTACCCCTGGTGGAGAGTGGACCTGCTTGACACGTACATCGTCACCTCAGTCACCATCACAAACAGAAATACTTTCCATGAGAGGCTCAATGGGGCTGATATTCGCATCGGAAACAATATAGAGAACGATGGCATTGACAACCCATTGTAAGATAATACAAGCTTTATTATCAGTAAAGCAACATTTGAATGATGATGAAAAATGTGTTATGTTCTCTCTATTCTAATCTCTCTTACCTCCCTCCATCTCCCTCTTTTTCAGGGCTGGGGTCATTAACTTCATTCCAGCAGGCAGATCTCTCACTTTTAGGTGGGACAAAGGTGTAGAGGGACGCTATGTGACTGTAGTTCTACCGGGAACAGGAAGAAATCTGACTCTTTGTGAAGTTGAGGTTTATGGGTACCTCGCTCCAACTGGTAAGTATGTAAGATATGTAAAACATGCAAATGTTTCTGTGTTGTCAAATTGTGAAGTACAATTACACTACTTCACATGGATCAATACACTAAGCGTTACCATGCTGCCACCACTGGGCCACACAACCCTGTCATAGGGAGCATCCAACTCATCTGATATTTTCATGCCACCAAAGGTCTGTCACAGAGTTGTCACAGTTTAGGAGTTGATTTAATATGTTTAGACCTTCTCAGCATGGTGTACACGGTATACCCAATGAAAAATCTATAATAAAATGGTACTGAAAAGATAATGTAAAAGCAACTAGTAATGGGCAGTACAGTATGGTTGAAAATAATAAGAGGTTTTATATTAAATTAACAATTTACTTGCAAATGTCTCAATTAGTGAGTTTTTCATGTTTTCCCTGCCCCTAGTGTTTTCTGTCAGTCTCGCTGGGTGTATGTTCTGGTCCTGGTTTTGTCTCTCTCTCCTGGTTCCCTTCATTCCTGTGTCTCCAATCACTCAGCTCTTGACTATTGTGATTTCCCTGTCGTCTAAATGTATGTCCACTCCTTTTGTCTCCTTTGTCGGTTGTTATCATGTTATGGTTATCCTATACGTTTAAGTATTCCCTTGTGTTCCTTAGTTTTTTAGATTAAAAAAAATATATATATTATTCTTGCATGTTGGTACAACTCCACAACTCCCACTTGACGGTTAATAGTTTTTAATATTCATAGTTTTTTTGACTACTTTAGGAGATAATTTGGCTTTACGAGGAAAAGCCTCGCAATCGTCACTCCATTCAACAGGATTTGCATACAATGCTATAGACGGGAACCGTGCCAGTAAGTGGGCAGAGGCCTCCTGCACCGCCACAGCGTGCGAGTCTAACCCCTGGTGGAGGCTGGATCTGCGCAGGGTCTACAAAGTTTTTTCTGTCGCAATCACTAATCGTTATGAAACACCCACTAGACTCAATGGGGCTGAGATTCACATCGGAGACTCTCTCAACAACAACGGAAACCACAATCCCAGGTAAACTGTGGGAGTTGTAGTCATCCAGTTATTATCCATTTGATTCCGTTACTATGTTAAGTGTTACAATTTATAGTTCTTGTACTTCCATCTAACTTTATAGGTGTGCAGTGATATCTTCAATTCCTGGTGGTTTTACTCAGACATTCCATTGTAACGGGATGGAGGGTCGCTATGTCAACGTGGTCATTCCAGGAAGGACAGAATATCTGATGTTGAGTGAGGTGGAGGTGTATGGGTCACCCCTCAACTAATATGTTGATAGTTATACGGAGCTTTTCATCTTTTATCAGATACCTTTAGGCACAACTCAGTCAAATAAGTAACAACATAAAAATGAATTTAATTTTATGAATATTTGCACTAATATTGTTTTTTACTTTCATTACTTTTCACTCGTAACAATGTTATAATATTCATATATATATTTTATTATATATCTAAAGCTTCTTTATCATTGTTTCAATGAAAGGTTGTTTAGTGGAAAATGTATTAAGCCATCTTAAATATAATGTAAAAATATATTTGCTTTTGTATATTAAAGTATTATGTGCTTTTGTATATAGAAAAAAGCTTGTTTTGTCTTGTTATAGTCATCCAGTTTTTACTTCTGACTTTTGTTAGGTTGAGAATGCGACAAAATTTGTAGTTAAGTAGAATAGGCTACATGTGTACACCAATAAATAAAAAAAGACGGAAATTGAATTGCAAGAATTGAATTACAATTGTGAGAACTGAGTGTGTAAATAAATATAGAGAGTTACATTTTCAGTGAGGATCCAATACAGTTTCAGAGCAAAAAGTTTCAGTTTAATTTTATATTCAGTTCAAAACTATACATGATTCAATTTCAAACTATACTCTGTGTTAGGTTTTTCGATGAAGTTATTCAAGTTGAACAGTTAGACAAGTTAGACGTTTAAATTGAGCCATTGATACAGTATTCCAAAATAAATTATAACAATTATATTTTTGATTACAGATTTCTACTTATAAAATTGTCTGAGACTCTCTCATTCATGACTATCCACAAACCCAACAGTCCGTAGTGATAGGCAGTGACATTTTATACAAATATAAATAGTGAAACATTTTTTAATTTTTATATCAAACTAAACATGTTAATATATCACAACAAATATTAACATATACAGTTTTGTCGGAAGGGGGTAAATCGGTGTTAGGTGTGTTAAGAATGGACGAACCTGCTCGGAAGAACGTCGTAGCCGCCCCGTGAATTGTAAATATTCAACATGTTGATATGTGGGGGGAACCCCGAGGACAAACACCACACACTATAGGAGCAAAACGATTAAATGTAGGATTTGTTGTCCTCATGTTTGTGGTCTCTCACATTTTGAAATCTTAGTGTGTACCCAGTGAGCATTTGTCTACCCTCAGCACATGAAAAGCAGGCCTGATAATTCTTTAGACATTCATAAAATGATCATTGGTTTTGCAGTCAGAGCCTGTGGCAAACTCCTAATTTATTGTCATATTGAACACATTATTTCAAGCACTCGAAATTAAACATTTGACTCGATGCATCATGGCTTCTTATTTAACCATATTTTAAGTTAAGTTAATTGTTTAATCATGAAATTCAATCAAAAAAATTACAGCCTTATCTTTGTTTCATCTTTGGGGTTCCCAAAAGCAATATAGTTTGTGCATTTTAAACAAAATAAAGGTTGAAGGAAAAGTAATTAATTCCATTTACTTAATTAACCTGACTCATGAATGACATAATTGCTGCAGTAGTTCCATGACATGGTCTTGTCTGTGATTTTTGAACAGTAAACATGCCAGACACACACAAAGAGCAAATGGTCAATGAATTCCTTGGTTTAACCTTTGACCTTGTAATCATATATTTCTAGGGGTTGTTGAACATCTACAGACTCCACTGAGGCAAACCGTACTAGTGCAGAGACAGTAAGTTCCTGCATTTCTTAACTAATTCAGATAATTTACATAGGATGCATATACATCTGAAATAATGTTGAACATATACAATTGTAGCTACATTGCATACACATGTACAGTGCATACAGCATGGAAGGAAATATTGAGAGATTATTATCTAACCATTTGTTAGAATGTGTTTAATTGAATCCTCTTAGTGAATCCTTTTTGTCATTATAGTATTTCAAGCAAAACTAGTATATATGATCTGGGTATCATATGTACTGTTTTGTCTCTGTGGTTCTTGTACCTTTAGCCCACAAGTAAAGCCACTATTACTTTGAGTCCAGTGACATCATATTTTACCAAGAATATTATAAAAACGAATAAAGTGTGGTCATGGTGGAGGAAAATGTTTGTTGGTCCAGTGAGCTTGTTTCCCATTGAACACTCAATTTTTCTTTCAGGAACATGGGGAAAGTTATTCTGTTTTTCCTACTTGCAAGTGTAGGATTGGGTCATTGCTCTGAAGATAATACCTCAGGTAAACAATTCTTTGTGGTTTCATTAGGACTCCCTAAACATCTGATGGATTCAAAATGTTTTTCCTCCTTAATGCATCTGTCCCTTTGAACAGATTTGACAAGAAATTCTCCACACATTTGAATAAGATGATATGTTTAGCTGCAACATGTTTGTCCTATAAATGTGGTTAAATGTTTCAGAAGACAGGACATCGAAATGACCAACACAATCCTTATTGTGGTCGATAATGGTTCTAAAGTAGCATGCCTTGCACATAACTTGTGTGCAACTTTTAATACCATCTAAATAACTCTTTGTCCCCACAGTGAACGTTGCAACACGGGGAAGAGCGACTCAGTCCTCCACCTTTGAAGTGGAGGGATGTGCAAAACACGCCATTGATGGGAGTAGAAATTCAGACTATAATAAGAATTCCTGCACAAAAACAGATGGGAGAACCAACTCCTGGTGGAGGGTGGACCTGCTAGACACCTATGAAGTTTCCTCTGTCACCATCACCAACAGGGATCATCTTCCTGAGAGGATAAACAGGGCTGAGATCCGTATAGGGAACTCTTTAGAGAACGATGGCAATAGTAACCCCAGGTATGCATCCTCAATTTAAGCACAATATTAAATAGTTTATGCTCAAAGTAATTTAAAGAGCTGGGATGCTGATCTATCTATTCTAATGATTTACTTGCAATGATACTGTAAATCCAGAAGTAGCCAGAAAACTCCTTACAATGAAATCATTTTCTGATTTTACACAGGTGTGCTGTGATCTCTTCCATACCAGCAGGGGGCTCTACCACGTTCCAATGTCAGGGAATGCAGGGGCGCTACGTAAATGTTTTTCTCCCAGGATACAAACAGTACCTGACTCTGTGTGAGGTGGAGGTGTATGCTATTCCATTGCATTCAGTTGGTAAGAACCCAATGTGAACCTCACATAATCGTTCTGTGTGTCATCTTTTGTAGTTGTCTAGTAGTTTGTTGGTAAGAAACATTCTGATTGCATATGTATGTTTTATCAAGGACCATCTCAAACTCCTGAACTGGATCTTGCTGTTCCAGTGACAGGTAATATGAAATCTGAAACTGAAGAGCACATATTTTGTTGTATGCTAATACTGCTACTACTGTAGTTTTGCGAGTAACATTTCAAACAAAATCATTTTAAAGAAAACGTGGCCCTGGGAAAGACAGCTGTCCTGTCCTCTGAGTACAACTCCAATAGGAGAGCCAGTAAGGCCGTCGATGGTGAACACAACTATAACAACGGATACAGTCGCACCAAGACTCAGACCAACCCATGGTGGAGGGTGGACTTGCTACAGGCTTACAACATCACCTCCATAACGATTGTCAACATTGAAGATGATAATCCAGAGATGATTGACGGAGCTGAGATCCGGATCGGAAACTCCCTGGAGAACAACGGCAACAGCAATCCGTTGTATGGGAAGACATTTGATTATTTTCATACACAGATAATGTATACAGATGAGCCACCTGCTTATTTTCAAATCAACCAATCAAGAACTGTACAGCATGGTATTTTAATTCTCTAAAGTGTTGATCAGCAGAATTTTCTTAGTATTGTTTCTGTGTCATTCATGACTCACATGATCACACACTTTGTTTGACTTCACTTTAGATGTGCTGTGATATCTTCGTATCCAGCTTGGAGGGTCAGGAGCTTTCAGTGCAGAAGGATGGAGGGACGCTATGTGAACATTTTCTTGCCAGGCTGTGACAAGCACTTGGCACTGTGTGAGGTGGAGGTGAATGTGGGTGGGGATAAAGGTGAGACATGAGGTTCATTCACACTAGAATATTGTTGCTATCAATTGCACTGACTGTTGTGAGAGATTCATAGTATTTAATCCATGAAGTATTAGACATCACGGACAGTAAAGTACATGTTTTACAGAAAATGATAAGCGTGTATTAACTTCATCCACGGCCGATTCTGGTATGTCCATTTACTATGTTTATTTGAAATTGTATAAATACTTTGATGGGATAAGTACAATAGCTGTCTTAGCAAGATTCATACTCCTCTTCGTTATGATCTGTCTCTTTCAGAAACAAAGGCACAGGTTCTTCTAAGACGACAAGATGACATTGTCTGTCCTAACAACAAGAACAAAGATAAGACTATACAGGGTACACAATAAGCGATCTCATTTATATACCCATTAGCATTTTGTGTGTTAAAGCCTGACTAGTGAATGGTGTACAATAATAAATTAAATGAATAATACTGTACTGTATATCATTCACGTATCTCTCCTTGACAAAAGTGTCCAAAGGGAATAGGTGAACGACACAAGAAAACTCACACTTCCCAAAATATTACCAGAGTTCACTCATATCATATATTTTTTTATTAATATTGCATACATTTTACTTTATTTCCATACAATCAAGAAAATGCATCTACCGGGGGAATTGCAGCTCAATCATCACAATGGGATAAAGATGGATCTGCAAGCAACGCCATTGACCAAGATCGGAAGAACATGTATACAAGTGGATCCTGCAGCCACTCCAAAGCAGAGATCGACCCCTGGTGGCAAGTTGACTTAAAGAAAACCTACAATGTCACCTTTGTCACCGTCACCAACAGAGGGGACTGCTGTTCAGAGAGGATCAGCGGTGCAGAGATCCATGTTGGACACTCGCTAATTAACAACGGCAACAGCAACCCAATGTGAGTCGTCATAACTATGTACATTTGCATGCATATCCTTCTTTGAATTCCTCTCTGACTAAAGCCTAGACGCTTCCCAATAACTTTCTCAAATATCCCACAGATGTGCTGTAATACCCTACATCCCTCTTGGCCAAACCAGAACATTTCCATGTGGAGGAATGGAAGGGCAATACGTCAATATTCTCCTTCCAGGCCGTGAAAAGTACCTGACTTTGTGTGAGGTGGAGGTGCATGCAAGCAACTTTATAAGAGGTACCTCATCCATTCTGCTGCAATTTCTTTTGTAAAGTTATGCTTATTCACCTTGCATTCCTCTTTGAACAGGAATCAACGACAGTAACAGTATGCAAAATGTCAGTGCTCTAGTCTACAACATGGTCTGTCTTATGGCTGCTTAACTACTTATGCTAATGTGGCTACATTTCTTACTGCATGATTAAACAGAGCTACATTAAGGTAAGGTAACGAGCTCTTGCAAAAATAAAACAACACAGAACATGCTGCGGATGTAATTGATGTTAGATTTCATAGAACTCCCTACTTCCTTATTAAATCGATCTCTCACCATGTCTCGTATTGTGCCCCAGAGTATCCCCCTCCTGCCCAAACACCACCTACAAACCCATACCTGGCCTGGCTGTGGGAACCGTTACGCCAGCTGAGGCACCCTTTAATTCTTAAAGGTAAGACATTGTATCCACTATCAATGCTGAAATGCATCATACAAATATTACTCTCACACCAAAAATGTTTGGATGCTCCTGTATTTTTTGCTGGCAGGGTTATTTTAAAACTAGTTTTTTAAACTAGTGTTTTAAATGAAGATTTACAATTTGTTTTACTTTGATGTCTCTACTTACTTATTTGCTTGCCTTGTCATAAGAATTGTATTACCCAAAATAACCTGTGCACATGATAAATTTGTTGTTGTTGTCAGTGACTACATTATTCAATATTTAATACATGATTAACGCAAATCACGTTTCTCTTGTGTGGATGAAGGGAATGTGGCATTGATGGGAAGGGCTGTCCAGTCCTCTCGATTTACCCAGTTGACAAGCGCAGAGAATGCCATCGATGGGCGCCTAGATACCGATTACCTCTCTGGCTCCTGCACTCAAACTCGCCTCCAGAGTGACCCTTGGTGGAGGGTGGACCTCATGGCCATTCATAAAGTCAGTTATATTACCATCACCAATAGGGAGGATTGCTGCGTCTGGAGGCTAGATGGTGCTCAAATCCTTGTTGGAAACTCTTTGCAGAACAATGGCAACAACAATCCTGTGTGAGTGTCCTGAGAAATGTAATTGACAAATCTAGCAAAAAACTGAGAGTCATACGTCAACAGATCTTACCGTATCAGAAAGTTATCCTAGTACAAACCCTTTTAATTAAATGTTGAGAACAAGTCAATATGTTAGGTTGTAGTGTTGGTTGCAGTTTCAAACAATTCAGTCCAAAACTGTCACAATTGCAATGCTACTTTGAAACAGATGAATAGTCACTGACCAAGGTGAGCATCTCCACAAGTGTCAAAAATACCTGTTATCATTAGTTGTACTACTTAGTACTACTACACAAGTACATGTACAGTTAAAGGAGCCTTGTACCACAAGTCCACAAGAGTACTGTGAATTGCTGGCATGACAGATCCAGCAATGTCACCCAGTTCTGTATACCACTACCAGGTGTGCTGCAATCAGCTCCATACCAGCTGGGGACTCTATCACCTTCCAATGTAATGGGATGGAGGGGCGCTATATCAACATCATCCGTCCTGGGTGCTTCAAGATATTGACTGTGTGTGAGGTGGAGGTTTATGGTGAATCTTTAAAAGGTGTGTGTACTGTGCACGTGTACCAAAAATCCATAATACCAAAGTTTGTATAAATTAAAAATGTTTGATTGAAATTGAAGGCAAGCCTTCTAGTCTAGGCATTTCTCAAACCTAACCTTTTTTTTCCACAGAGGCGTTGACAGATACTCAGCAAGAGAGTAGTGAGAGTCAGATGATAAATCATGAGTGCATGCAGGCATGCGAAACACAATGTCCTGTTGAAAACATTCCTCGTAAGGAACTACTATGTAGTCTATGCACAAACCTCTTTATTCAGCTCTTACTTGACAACTTGACATGTCAAAATACTTTGGTGCATTCACATATTGGTGCCTAAAGACTGCTACAACGAAAAAGCTAATAATTATTACTGTACATTGTTTTTCTTCATGTGTTTCTGTCAGAGAATCTGGCTTCAGCTGGATCGGCCACTCAGTCGTCTGAGTATGACAACCTGGGAGGTGCCAGCAACGCCATAGACAGGAAGCGTGATCCGCTGTACCACTCTGGCTCCTGTAGCCACACGAAGGCAGAGACCAACCCCTGGTGGAGACTGGATTTGTTGGGTATTTACAATGTCAGTGCCGTTACCATTACCAACAGAGGGGACTGCTGTCATACAAGGATCACCGGAGCCGAGATCCGCATAGGAAATCACTTGGATGGAGTGAAGAGCCTACTGTGAGAAGTTATTACGTTGTTTATCATAACATGGGTCTAGAGTTTTACACTTTGAGTGTTAATGTCTTCAAAAAGATACTTTAACATGTTTGTGTGTGTGTGTTTTTACCAGGTGTGCTGTGATTCCTGAGATGAAAGAGGGAGAGGTGAGGGAGTTTGCATGTGGCGAGATGGAGGGGCGCTACGTCACTGTTGTCCTCCCAGGGAAGGAGAAGTATCTCAGCCTCTGTGAAGTGGAGGTCCACGGTGGCCCAAGGAAAGAGTAACACCTCAACAACCACATTCCCATGAAACCCAACAGGAGTCCAACAATATAATAAGTTCTTAAAGTGGTCCTCTGCCTTTAATAAAAAATACTTTTGAAACTCCTGTCCAGTTTATTTTAGTTTCATTTCTTTCTTTTTCATCGTGACAAATAGTCGGATTGAGACTCGGACTTGAGTCCAGAGAGGATAGCTCATGGGCAAGATTCAATTGATTCAATGTATTTGCCCTGCAAACTCTCACTAAATACATAATGTTTGGCAAGATAACACATCAGTGTTGAGTGTTGAGATCAAATTGGATTGAATGTGACCAATTAACTAAAATTAGTTAGACACCCCTGCTATAAACAGTGTCCACCATGCACCACCATAAAGGAAGAATAAAGTAATTTCTTTAATCATCCTTAAATATAATTGTTCACTTATGAAATAACTATACACTCAATGTAATGTAATTACACCAAGTACCTTCTCTTATTGTTACCAGTAGAAGGTGACATTTGAGAATGAGAAAATAAATAATTGTATCTGCTTTTTTGTCTAGAGGTCGTATTTTCCTCTATTAACCCCAACAGATAAAAGGACTCTTGGAGTTTGGACTACATTTTGAACCAAGTGAGGCTGTAAACAAACTCATATCAATGCAGGGCAACAGATGGTTCGTTATGCAACTCTTGTTAATTTAACATATACAGTCAATGCCTGTTGTAAGGGGTAATGAAAATAGCTGAATATACAGTGCATTGGCTGTATAGTTATTTTATAAGGGTTAGGATGATTGTAGTAATTACTTTATTCTCCCTTTTTGGTGGTGCAAGGTGGATACTGTTTATAGCAGGGTCATTGGTCATATTCAGTCCAATTTGATCTCCAGTGGGCCAGACCATTAAAACCACTGATAACATATAAATAATAGTTTTTCCCTTTCTTTTACTGTAAATAAGTGCTATACATTCTGAAAACATCACAATTACAAATTGTGCAAATTACAATTTACAAAACAGATGTTGAACAGCCCTTAGATGTCAGAAATGTCAACACTATGATGTCTGCTTATGTTATATTGATCCAAATGTATTTTATCTCTGTAAAAATGTCTGCAATGCTGTAAATAGTCTTGTATTTTCTGTATAAATGAGACAACTGACAGTAAGTTAACAACAACTTAAGTTCGAAACATAGACTGTATATAAAGAATGGACTTACATGGTTTGTGAAAGCCTGTTTTGAAGCCTTTGATTTTTGCCCTTCCTTGTTGCCATCTTGGGTTTTTGGAGCCGGAAGTGACCATATTTGGACAAGAGGGTGAAATTGTGGAGGGGTGAGGGGCAGGTTCATGGGCAGGTCAACATTTTAACCAACTTCTCAAATCAAAATTTAAGGACCAAAACCCATAAATGTAAATGTTTTACTTTAATATTTGTAATTGGGTGTGCTCACGCCTTCGACGAGCACAATTGTTCTCTCATATAGTACCAGTCAAAAGTTTTTACACAGGACAATGTGTCCAAACTTTTGACTGGTACTTTATATTATTATTATTTTCACAATCACGATTCTATCTGTAATACTGCCGGTGCTAACTTTGTTGCAATAGCTTTTTCAAAGGGGGTTCAGCTTTTTTCAATGCAGGTGAAAATATCACTAGAAGGGAAAAACTTTAGGGGATGGACCAATCTGCAACCGAGGCAAGCAACCACACCCTACAATTTCCCCAGAAATGGTACCCTCTCTAATTTGTATATGGTTTTTAATGTAACACCCTTTAATGTAACACCCTCACTTTAAAATAGTTACTCTTACTCTCTTCACTCAAAGAACAACTCAAATAAAACAAATATATATATATTTACAACACAGCTGGTTCCCACAATCTATGTATTTAATCCACTTTTTACTTAATTTAATCACATTTTTACCTTAATTTAATCCACTTCCACTTTTTATCTGTATCTGTCAATATTCCACTTCCTCTGATGCATCTTTTAGAGCCTCACTCTTTTTTTGTAATGACTTCAACGTAACACACTCTAAGCTCTTAACAAGTATAAATTAGTAATGATATATGACTTTTACCTAAATAGCCTATTTAACACTCCCAAACTATCGGAAAACAATTGCAGCACACAATGACCATCAAAGGAATTCTCACCGTTCGTTGCAATTCCTGCGTCAACCACAGACGTCAGACCAGAGCTCCCTGGCCCCACGTTCTCACCCAACATTTTTAAGGGAGCCTCAGGACAAACAAACATTCCTCTAAATCCTTCACCCCCTCTTGACCTAACTCATTTCCTGCAAACTGTAAGCTAGTCTCAGGATGTTCCTTAACAATAGTCATGAAACCATTGTAATTCAAATCACTCTTGAAACCCACATAAATTATATTACACACCTTAATGAATTGTGGAGATTTACACCAAAATAACCCACTCCCTCCCTTCAAAGCCACTCCCCAGAAATACATAAACATCGTAGGGAGAAGGACAGACAAGTAGCCTGTCCAATCATTGCATTCAATCTGAATACCATCAAATCATTATTTTGTCTGGCCCCCGCCAGCTCTCCACCGGTGTCCCACAGGGCTCTGTCCTTGGCCCCCTCCTCTTCTCCCTGTACACAACCTCACTTGGACTAATCATCACCTCCCATGGCTTCTCCTACCACTGCTACGCTGATGACACGCAGCTGTACCTGTGGTTCCCCCCCGACTGATCCGGGGATCTCAGCTAGGATTGAGGCCTGCCTCACAGCCATCTCCGCCTGGATGACCAAGCACCACCTCCAGCTGAACCTCGCCAAAACCGAACTTCTCATCATCCCGGCCAAACCGTCCATCACCCACGATCTCTCAATCACCCTGGGATCTGCAACGGTGACCCCTTCATCCTCTGCCAGGAACCTCAGGGTTACCATGGATGACGAGCTCTCCCTCACAGCCCGCATCGCTGCCTTCTCCCGGTCTTGTAGGTTCACCCTCTACAACATCCGGAAGATCAGGAGATACCGGTCTGAGCATTCCACCCAGCTGCTGGTCCAAGCACTTGTCCTCTCCAAGTTGGACTACTGCAACTCGCTGCTCGCCGGGCTCCCAGCATGCGCAACCCGCCCTCTCCAGAGGATGCAGAACGCAGCGGCCCGCCTGGTCTTCAACCTACCCAGACGCTCCCATGTTACCCCGCTCATCATCTCCCTTCACTGGCTACCCGTCACGGCCCGTATTAGATTCAAGACCCTGGTACTGACCTTCAGAGCGGTGAACGGGACGGCACCCGACTACATCAAGTCTCTCCTCCAACCTTACACCCCCACTCGCCACCTACGGTCCTCTTCTGACAACCGTCTGGTGGTCCCACCGCTCAAGACCGCCCGGTCCCAACACAAGCTCTTCTCCTGTCTGGCCCCCCAGTGGTGGAATCAACTCCCCACCTCCATCAGAGACACTGACTGTCTCCCCACCTTCAAGAAAAGGCTCAAGACACACTTGTTCCGGGAATACGACGGTACCTAGGAAAGGATTCGCTGGACATGATGTTAGTTTCCTCTAGGATCACAATGACTCTTACTTAGAAATTTGCAGCTCTTGTTGGTTAGCTTTAAAGGGGTCATTGACTGGGTTTTTTGAGTATTTAACACTGTTCCTTAAGGTCTCCGAATAGGGTATGTAACATTGTTTTGGCTGAAAATGGCCCGGGTGCTTTTCTATGCCCTCTTTTACATCCAGCATTTTTTTCCCGGGAAAAAACGCTAGCTTTTTCCCTTATATCATTGGTATTTAGATGAGCTGTGCGCTGATTGGTTGGTTTACAACGAGCGAAGAGCAAAGACGGCCAACAGCACTCACTGAAACAAGAAGGTGGCGACTTGAAATAAAAACGTACAAATAAATCTATTGTGTCTACACAACACTGTTTTCAACAGATTGACTAGATATAATTTGAAATGATTACGGTAGTTTCCACGTCTGTTGTCGAAGCAAACAGAATCGCCTTAGGTGGGTAACGTTAGCACTACAGTTTAGCATACAAACTATCGTGATTCAACACAGCTTCAGTTAGCTCTAGCTATCTTACTGAAAAATAGATCTGGACAAACATGCATCTGAATTGTAGATTTACATAACAACACGGGTTATTTATTTGAATGAAACATAGTCAGGAACATGAAATAACGTAAATCCAATTGCCAATAAACTAGGCTAAATCATAACACATTCATGCTCTTGCGTTAGCAAGCTAAACTGGTTTACATGCCTACCGTATAGGTGTTTTCGCTATCTAGCTGTTCTTACATTCCTTGCAAATCACCGATGAAAAACAGATGAGCTTGAGTCTAGTTAACATTGACTAGACGGGTATGGCTGATGTTTGTTTATACCGTAGCATAGAAGATCTCTGTGCAGTTGCGCGAACCATTTCACCAAGGACGGTTTTAAAAACCTGGGAATATGTAAAGCAGGATTTGCTATGAAGCTGTTGCTGAAAAGAGGTGCGTTCCGACCTTAGTTATGTTCATCAGAACCGCAAACTGTAGTATGATTTTGTCAATAACAGTTATTAGCAATGCTAACGTATCCTGTATCTAGCACAGCCTTTCTCCAGTTATTTCGAATAGATAATCTAGACAGGCGTCAGCAAAAGGCTAGACTGCTTTCGTTTTCTGGCAATTTTTTTGGAAGCTTCCCTTCTAATGCCGACTACAGCTAGTCTAGCTAGTCATTTGCTAAGTAAGGTATGTTGATGTGTTTAGAAACGTAGCGTCGCTACCTCGGACTGGGCAAGAACACCAGTGAGTGGGCTGGTCTGCATGTACATTTTGGGGCGTGACAAAGACACAGACCAGAGCCAATTGAATGCGCGATACCCTCCCGACGTCCCGAGGGTGGATTTTTCCAAAAGCTACCGTTCTACAGCTAGATTTTTTCTTTTTGAGATTTGCATGGGAAATAAGTGTCAATGGACTTTGAGGTTCACTGTATGTTCATTTTACCCACCGAACTGTCGTTATTCAACTATGACAAGGTAAAAACGGTTTTGCAGTCAGTGACCCCTTTAACTGATTTAAAATGATTGTACTCGCTGTGAAATATTTTACTGTTGCTTGCTTTTCTACAGGTACACTCTTGCACTTATTTGAGGTTCATGTTGTTTAATTGTAACTTGTTTAACTACATTTACCTGAATTTACCTGAACCGCAGGGTCTTACAACCACTGCGGTCAGGGGCGAGTGGGCGGGTAGCCCTTGGTGGCCCCTCCGTCTATCACGGTCTTGAGATATTTGTGAAAACTATTTTTGAAGCTATTTATGGTATTTGTGTTTACCACATGCTCTTATGATTCTTCCCTTTGGCACTTATTTTTGGTTTTTCACAATGTATGCTTCATGTTTGACTACCTGCAATGTTTGGGGATATCTCATTGTTATGATCAGTGACTTATGTACTTTTGTAAAGCTCTCTTTTGGAAGTCGCTTTGGATAAAAGCGTCTGCTAAATGAATAAATGTAATGTAAATGTAAATGTTTATTACAGCTGTGGCATCACCAGGGGACAGGTGGTGGAGGGACGGTATATTCCCAACCAAGAGAGGTGGCAACACCCCAACCTGGTGGCCGCGGCCTACACCACATCCCCCAGAAGCCCACACCAAGGGGACAGGTGTAGGTGTGTCAGCCACCTAATTAAGGGGGGAGGGGAAAGAGCAGAGGGGAAGAAAAGCCAGGAGGAGAGAGAGCACATGGGAGAGAAAACGGAACCAGAGAGCAGCAGATTAAATCCCAAGCCCGTTGGGTGAGAAAAGGACGGCCTCAAAGGAGAAGGTTTTTTTGTTGAACTTTTTGTGGACTTTGTGTTTTTGGGATCTGCTGAAGCAAATAAAGTGCCATCCTCCTGAGAAACCAGTGTTTGAGTTGTCCTTCCTGCCCTGTTGCACTGCCTCACTATTGCCTGCCCTGGTCGGCTAGTCTCATGACGCCACAGATGGTGGAGAATGCGGGCAGTGAGGCGGAGTGCGGATGAACAGGGGTGAGGACATAGAAGACTTGACCAAACGTTTTTCGAGACTTCAGACAAGCAACCCCCAAACGGAAATGGAGCAGCTGCTACAGATACTAGTGGAAAACCTGAGGGCTCAACAAGAAACCAATGCAGCCTTGGTACAACAGCACACCACGGCAAATCGCTTAAAAGAGCTGGAGATACAACAATTGGCCGGGGCAAAGCCAAAGGCTGGGGATTTTATCCCAAAACTGGGAGCAACTGATGATGTCGAAGCTTACTTGTATGCCTTTGAGTCTACAGCCACTCGGGAGGGGTGGCCGAAGAGGCAGTGGGTTGGACTTTTGGCCCCTTTTCTCTCCGGGGAGTCACTCAAGGCCTTCCAGGATTTAGAGGCCAGTGTGGCTCAAGACTATGACCAGCTAAAGGAAGAGATCCTGAGTCGACATGGCCTTACCAAATTCAGCCTGGCGCAACGTTTCCATAACTGGACATTCCAGAATGGGATAACCCCTCGTGCCCAAATGCATGACTTAATTCGAACTACTAAGAAGTGGCTGGAACCAGACAGGAGAGGTCCGGCCGCCATTATAGAGACACTAGTGATGGATTGTTACCTGAGAGCCCTGCCTTTTGAGGCCAAACGGATAGTGAGTTCCCAACGGTTAACAACCCCTATGGAGCTAGTGGAAGCTGTAGAGCAGTTCCAGGCTGCCTCAGAATTGCTCCGCCCAACCCCTAAAGAGCGGGTAGCTGCAGTTCCCGATCCGCCCCGCGGGGCGCGACAAAAACGAACCAAACCAGTCAGCTCTCAGCCTAGCCCCCTGAACAGAGGTGGTTATTCAACGCAGCCACAGGGGTCCTGGAACCCAGAGCCTCGCCAGTGCTTTCGATGTGGCGAGTTTGGCCATATTTCCTGGCAGTGTGGAAAGCCGGACGAGCCAATGCCCTCCGCCGAGGCCACCAGCAGCAGCCATGTACACTTTGCGGCCCTCCTGGGAGAAAGTAAAGACCGCAGACCGACATGCCCAGTAACAGTAAATAAACAGAACCTAGAAGCATTGCTGGACTCTGGAAGTGCCAGGACCCTGATCCATGAGTCGATGTTGGAGGCCTCTCCCCCGGCTCGGGGAGAACCAATTCCCCTCGTTTGTGTCCATGGAGACACCCACGAGTGTCCAAGTACCGTGGTAAAGCTAACCACCACTAAAGGAACGTTTACGGTGGAGGTGGGGGTTTTCAAGAACCTGCCCGTTTCAGTCCTAATCGGACGAGACTGCCCAGCCTTCTCACTGCTATGGGAGGAATCCCAAACGAAACTCAGTCGGGAACCCCGAAAACGTAAGGAGAAAATCAAATGTAAAGGGAATACAACCTGGGTTAATCTGGCTAAACCCCGCTCTGCTGCCCCTGTTTTAGCTGAAGCCTTTGCAGTGGAATCAAGTGACACAGAATCGGCAAGGGATGACTCGGGTAACTCAGAGCCAGAATCGGGGCCCATGGAAGAGGACGGCGGGGCCTCTAGAATCCTGCCACAGCTCCAAGGTCAGTACGGAACAGCCCAGCTACAGGATCCTTTCCTGAGCAATGCCTTAAGAAATGTTCAGGTACTAGAAGGAACTTTAGTGGGAACCAGGTTTTCTTTCAATATTCGCTCGGTATCTCACTATGGGACACGCCCCTCGCGCTGTCCCCCAGAAGCAATTTTACACTACGCCAGTCGTGACTGGCCAATAGACGTGACGTCTGCCTTGCAGAGGAGGGACTTCCTCCTACTACATAAGTCCCGTTGTCACGTCATCTCTTCAGTCTTTTACCTCTTCTCGCTCCTAGAAGCACCTCTTGGAAGGAAGTTGTAGACGGCCTAGCTTAACTGTTCACAGAGCGAGCTAACCCCTCGGTCACCGAACGCTAGCCTACATCGCTACAGCAAACCTCTGAGTTGAGAAGCTAAAGCTAGACTGTCACCATACAGTAGCTGCTAGTACACATACTAGCTGCAATCCACTTTATTTAGCTGGCCTGTCACTAAACAGCGGCTGTTAATAAGCGGAGAGCAAACATGCAGTCAGAGCCTGAACTTACCCTAACCGAGGGCTCGGGGAAGCCTCTGACAAAGTCCTGCGTATGCGGGAACAAGATGTCGGGAGCGGATAGCCACTCCGCTTGCATCCACTGCCTTGGGCTGGAACACGCCAAGGCGGCCCTAGCATCCCCGGCTACCTGCGAGCACTGCGCGCGTTTTTCACACAAAACCCGCAAACGCCGACTGAACAAACAAGCGAAACTGTTCGCAGAAGATCCCGTAATGGGGGTAACCGACCCACCACTACTGGAGCTAGCGGAAGGTTCCCGGGGGATCGCCGTCCTACCGGGCACCACCTGGGGATCGGAGGTGGACCTCACCGAAGGTTCCCAGCCGCTCGCGCTAACCCAATACGACAACGTCGAGGCTAGCCTGCTGGCAGAGCCTGACGAAGCCGAGGGCGGTTACTACGAGTCGGGAGAGGAATCCATTAGCCTCGGCTCTGATGAGGACGAGGAGGATGATTCCTTTTCCCCGCGCACCGCGTCGCCTATGGTGGTAGGCGGCATGTGCACCAGCTCCCCGAACCCGGCCATCAGCATGGATCTCCACGAGGCCTGCAAAAGGGCAGCTGCGAAGCTGAATATCGAGTGGCCTGAGCCCCCGGTAGAGACCGCAACTTCCCGCTACGAGGGCAAGCGGCTCCCAAAGGCTAAAGCCTCCACCAGCCTGCTGCTTCCGGCCTTTCCCGAGTGCCTGGATGAAGCGACTCGGTCCTGGAGCAAGCCTCTCTCAGCTAAGAACCCTGTACAGGGTGGATCGGCGTTGGATTGGGCCGGTATGGAGGAAAAGGGTTTCTCCCATCTGCCTCCGGTTGAACCATTGCTGGCGTCGCACCTCCACCCCACGCAGAAGTCCGCCATGACTTCGGCCTGCCCTACACTGCCGTCCAAAGCTGACTGCTTCCAGTCGTCACTGACTGAAAAGTGCTACAAGGCGACGGCCACGACGGTGAGAGCACTCAACGCATCATCGCTGCTGCTAGCTTACCAGGCAGAGCTGGAGGTCGACATGTCAACGTTACCCACCCCAGCCGTGTGGGCTGAGCTGTGCGTCGTGACGGACCTGTGCCTGCGCCTTCACAGGAGCGCTGTCCAAGCGTCCGGCAGAGCCATGGCTTTGATGGTCGCCCAAGAAAGAGCAAGATGGCTGAACCTGTCCAGTCTCTCTCTGAGGGAAAAAACCCGACTCCTCGACGTGCCTGTGGACCCAAAAGGTTTGTTTGGCCCAGCGTACGAAACTATGCTGAAACGATGGGAGGAGAAAAAGAGGGAAGGTGAGGCGCTGCGACTGTGTCTACCCAGAAGAGCGCCTTTCCCCACCAAAGCACCTAGCCAGGTGTTCACCCAGCCCCGCGCCCCTTCGCCGGCTTACCGCATCCCGAATCGTCAGCCCCAACCACGGGGCCGGCCGGGGCCAGAACAAGCCGCCGGAGCATAGAGGTGCGTGGGGGAGGAAGCCACCCGCACCCGGGGCGAAGCAGGGTGGTCGTACGGCCCCTTCGGATACTCAGGGAGCCATGAAGAAACGGCGCGCTACCTAGGGCGCTGCAGCCAGGGGGGTACGGCAGGCCCGGCCAGACGCCGTCACCGTCCCCCCTAGATGTTCTGTTCCAAACCCAGTTCCAGGACGGGTTACAAAGGGCATGTTCCAAGCCCTGCAAAAGGCGTGCAGAAGCCCGTTCGGCCTTCACAGTTCACGACCAGACAAAGAAGAGAAGGGTCAGACCTGCAGAGAGCTCGGTGGAGCCGCAGCTGTGTCTCACAAACGCATGCGAGTGCAAAAGCACACACCAGTGCCCAAAATCACACGTGTCCCCCTTCCCCAACAAAGTGTTCATTAAAAATGTTTCAAAGCGCGCATCCAGGCTACGAGCCAAGGGCGCAGCTTCACGTGAAAACAGAAAAAATGATAAACAGAAAAAAGGAACAGAATGTAACAAAACGGTGCCTGGTGGATATGAGCGCGTGTGCGCAGCCCACCATGCCCGTTCTGCCCGGCATGACAGCGGAACCAGCGGGGCTGGGGCCGCTGTCTGGCCGGGCCCAACAGTGGCGTGCATGTGGTGCATCGAATTGGGTTATAAAAACTGTAACCGCCGGCTACAGACTCCAATTTGCGTCCACTCCTCCTCGTTTCAACGGGATACTGCAGTCGCAGGCCCGGGGAGAAAAAGCCAGTGTTTTACAGGAGGAAATCACCTCCCTAAAAGACAAAATGGCAATTCAGATAGTGCCACCAGAGCACAACCAAAGCGGTTTTTACTCGAGGTACTTTCTAGTCCCAAAGAAGGGAGGGAGCCTACGGCCGATATTAGATCTACGCGCTCTGAACAGATACATGAGACAGTACAGTTTCAGAATGCTGA
Source organism: Mallotus villosus (assembly GCA_903064625.1). Classification (NCBI taxonomy): domain Eukaryota; kingdom Metazoa; phylum Chordata; class Actinopteri; order Osmeriformes; family Salangidae; genus Mallotus; species Mallotus villosus. The sequence goes on along the minus strand of CAEFZP010001287.1, from coordinate 2,841 downwards.
CACACGCCGCTCTAATACGCTTTGTGCGCCCAGGAGACTGGTTCACAAGCATAGATTTAACGAACGCCTATTTCCACATCCCAATTTATCCGCCTCACAGAAAATATCTCAGGTTCGCCTTCCAGGGTGTAACGTACGAGTATTTGGTTCTCCCGTTCGGCCTTTCATTAAGCCCACGGGTGTTTGTGAAGTGCACGGAGGCTGCTATCGCGCCTCTCAGGGAGAAGGGAATGCGTTTGGCAACGTACATAGACGACTGGCTTCTAGCCACACAGTCACCCCAAGAGGCTCAGGCGCAAACCAGCTTGCTAATATCGCACCTTATGGCCCTGGGTTTCACAATAAACGTGAAAAAGAGTGTTTTGATTCCTACTCAAAACATAACGTACATAGGCTTGTGCCTCAATTCAGTGACGTTCAAAGCACGTCTATCCGCGGAGAGGGTGGAAGCCTTTCAGGCTTGTCTGGCACTCTTCTGCAGGGGGACGATGTTGAAATTCAGAACGTGCCTCAGACTATTAGGTCTGATGGCGTCGGCGCTGGTAGTAGTCCCACTTGGCCGCCTACATATGAGGCCGGTTCAGCGATGGGTTGCATCACTCAAACTGAACCCGACCCGCCACGGCCATCGCCAAGTTCTGGTCTCCATGGCGTGCGCATTGGCGCTGCGCCCTTGGAGACGCGGGCCCTTTTTAACTACGGGCGTTACCATGGGAACTATCCTGGCAAGGAAAGTCCTTTCGACAGATGCCTCTCGAGCAGGCTGGGGAGCCGTATACGAGGGCAGATCGATAAATGGCATGTGGAGTTCACATATGCAGTTTGTTCACATAAACTGCCTGGAACTTCAGGCTGTGTCGCTGGCGCTGAAACATTTTCTTCCCTTCCTCAGAGGGCAACATGTTCTAGTCAGGACGGACAACACCACGGTAGTGGCATATATAAACCGACAGGGGGGGCTACGCTCCCGTCAAATGCACACGTTGGCACACAAACTGACCATGTGGAGCGACACTCACCTGTTGTCTCTGAGAGCAACACACGTGCCAGGCGCACGGAATTGGGGAGCAGATTTGATGTCCAGGGGCGACCCTCGCTACAAGGATTGGAAACTCCACAGCGAGGTCGTGGCCCAGATATGGGAGAGATACGGTCGAGCGGAGATCGATCTCTTTGCATCAGAGGAGAGCACTCAGTGTCCTCTGTTCTATTCCCTAACCGGTCGGAGCGCCCCGTTGGGGCTGGATGCTCTGGCATACGAGTGGCCTCGCGTCCTCCTGTACGCTTTTCCCCCATTAGAGCTGATCATTCCTACTCTCGCCAGAGTGCGAGAGAGGGGTCATGCACTGATCCTTATAGCCCCCCGTTGGGCGGGGAAATATTGGTTGGCAGAAATAGTCCAGCTGCTGTACAGCCAGCCTTGGCCTCTGCCTTTACGCAGGGATCTCCTGACGCAAGCGCACGGAGAGATCTTCCATCCTCATCCGGAGCGCATGGCTCTGTGGGCCTGGCCCGTGAAAGGATGAACCTAACGACTGCTGGTCTCCCACAGAATGTCATCACGACTATTCAGGGCGCCAGAGCTTCCTCTACACGTTACGCATATGACGGAAAATGGCGTGCGTTCGAGGAATGGTGCGTGAAAGCTGGGGAAATAGCTTTCCAGAGCCCCGTACCTGTTATTCTAACGTTTCTACAAGACTTGCTGGATAAAGGCAAGGCTTTCTCCACCATCAAAGTGTACTTGGCCGCTATATCGGCTTGTCACATAGGGTTTGGAGACAAAACGGCAGGCCAACATCCTATTGTTTGCCGGTTTATGAAAGGTGCACGCCGTCTTCGGCCGGTGTCGCGGAACTTGACTGCTCCGTGGGATTTATCTACGGTGCTTGATGCGCTGTCACGCCCACCGTTTGAGCCCTTACAACAGATAGAGCTTAAAAAGCTCTCGTTTAAGACGGCATTGTTGCTCGCGTTGGCCTCGGCTAAACGCGTGAGTGACATCCATGCTCTGTCGGTTAACCCGGCATGTATGCAGTTCTTACAGGGGAACTCAAAGGTTTTATTAAAACCGAATCCTGCATTTGTTCCCAAGGTAGTTAACTCTGCGTTATCATACCGCCCTATTGGGCTATTGGCTTTCCATTCTCCTCCTTTCTCCTCTCAGGAGCAGGAACGGCTGAATGCGCTCTGCCCGGTACGGGCTTTACGCGTCTATGTTGATAGGACAGCTGGATTCAGGAAATCCGAGCAGCTGTTTGTATCATGTGCTACGTCACACATGGGAAAGCCTCTCTCGAAGCAGCGTTTGTCACACTGGATCGTGGAGGCTATAGCCATGGCTTATAATAGCGAGGGTTTGGAACCCCCTATTGGCCTACGCGCACATTCAACTCGCGGTATGGCCGCATCCTGGGCACTGTTCCAGGGGGTCTCAGTGGAAGAGATATGTGCGGCTGCCAGCTGGGCAACGCCTCACACTTTCACTAGATTCTACAGGTTGGATGTTACTGCGCCTAATCTGTCTCACACAGTCTTGAGCGTTGGATCAGTAAACATGCCTGTTTGACAGGTTTTTGTGTACTGGTACTTATTTGGCAATACGGGAGTTACTATATCCCATAGTGAGATACCGAGCGAATATTGAAAGAAAACTTAAGGTTAAGAAATTAACCAAGGTTTTCTGATATATGAGTGAGGTATCTCACAAGATCACCCTCCTTGCCCGGAGCGAGAAGAGGTGTTTTGCCTATAGACTGAAGAGATGACGTGACAACGGGACTTATGTAGTAGGAGGAAGTCCCTCCTCTGCAAGGCAGACGTCACGTCTATTGGCCAGTC
>CAEFZP010001286.1:15000-21066 GCA_903064625.1 Mallotus villosus | reverse complement strand
CGCCTGTGTGTCTGTGTCTCTCGCTCACCTCTCTCCTCCTGTGTGTCTGTGTCTCTCGCTCCCTCTCTCCTTTTGTGTGTCTGTGTCTCTCGCTCCCTCTCTCCTCCTGTGTCTCCTGTGTGTGTCTGTGTCTCTCGCTCCCTCTCTCCTCCTGTGTGTCTGTGTCTCTCGCTCCCTCTCTCCTCCTGTGTCTCCGTCTCGGAAGGCGTCGGTGTATCCCTGTAAATGCTTCCAGACGGGGTTGTTAGGACGGAGCGCTGATGGGTCCTCGCCCCTCCGGTGTCTCGGCCCGTATTTATAGAAGAGGCTGCATCTGCTCCCGATGCCTTCAGTGATTCACAGATGAGAGGCTGGGTGACTCAACGCAACCTTCCACTGCACATGCACCGCAAATGTGTAGGCCCTCTCTCTCTCTCTCTCTCTCTCTCTCTCTCTCTCTCTCTATCTGACAAACACACACATATCTGTCAAAGCCGTTTCAAAATGTAAAAATAAAACATTCCCCTTCCCTCTGAACCAAACACACTTTTTTTTTGGGTGCGTGTGTCTTGCGAGGCGGTGAAGGATGATACAGTTTGGTAATCTACCAGAGAGCTCGTTCAGAGAACAGGCATATGCATGTCTGAGCTCTCCTGGGTTGAGAGAGTTTGGGGAGACGGCACACGGCCAGTTGAGAAGGAGTTCTGTTTCTTCTCCCCAACACTCCCCCAAGAGAGGTGGGAACATAACAACAAACAGAGCAGAGTAGGGACAGGCCTTCCTCCTCTCACGACAACAAGAGAGAGAGAGAGAGCAGGACGAAGAGTGAAGTGTCCTTTTCCGAGGGCCGAACTAGGACCTGAGCCCAGTCTGTCAGCTGTCAGCCCGTGTGTGTGTGTGTGTGTGTGTGTGTGCACACGCCAGATCTCTCTGCCCTGCTTGTTTTCAGCCCAGCAGAGCACACCCAGAGGACATGGGCACACACACACACACACCCACACGCACACCCTCAAACAGACGAGTAAGCAATGCCATTGTTTACAATTTTGTTTATTATGTCGCGAGAGCTTAGCCGATATTGATTTCCCTCCGTCAGAGTCCGGAGGAGCGAAGGCCAATGGCAGATGCTGCAGGCAACATCCTTTATGTTCAGCCCCAACACACAAACACACACACACACACACACAAACATACACACACACACACACACACACACACAACCATAGTCCCCGGCCACGACCCCCACGCCACCATTGAGGCCGTCACACCCCTGTCAGTTCCTTTTACTGTGGCCCGTACCTGAGCTATGCAGATGAGGGCTTTGTGGAGCTCTCTGTCCCAGCGTGGACAGCCATTCTTCTGCTGCCTGCCTGCTCCATTATGGGCCTGGGCCCAGGGCGGTGCCCTCACAGCCAGCTCGCCTGGGGGGTCACAGCCTTTCAACCTCGGGGGCTCGACTTCTGCCATCGCCCGCCTTGACAAATCACCCGGCGACGCAACAAAAGGGCCGCGTCCGGGGGGCGCAGCGTGAGAGAGCTGGAGGAGCTCGGCCGGGGCCCTCGGCGGAGGCGTCTGTTAGCCGCTAGGCTAGCCGGTTAGCCTCGCAGCTAGGCTACCGACCTGCGCGCGCTAGCCTCTCTGTCCCCCACAGGCCCGTCGTCAACGGAGAAAGGAGGACAAAGGGCAAAGGGGAGAAGAAGAGGGGAGAGAGGGAAAGAGAGGAGGGGGGGGGGAGAAGAAGAAAGTGAGAGATCGAGGGGGTTTGTGAGGGAAACGGAGAGTGGGAGGGAGAGAGAGAGAGAGAGAGAGAGGGAGGAGGAGGAAGAAAGAGACATTTGGGTTTTTTTCATTTTGGGGGGTGGGGGGGGGGACTATGATAAATGGCTTGGCCTTTTGCTGCGTGGTGCTCCCCCAGTGCTCTCTGAGAGCCTGTCCTGACAACAGGCTCTTTGAGGGAGACCGGACCCCACAAACATCGCTCTTTGTCCCCCGCCGACCCGCGCCAAGACCCGGCAGCTCTGACTTTAATCTAGTAAAACCAGCAAAGCACGAAGTGTGTGTGCCAGCGAGCGAGAGGAGAGCGAGCGAGAGACCTCGTGCGTGTGCGCGTTTGGCTGTGGGTGAGAAGAGAGCGAAAGACAAGAGAGTAACCGACACAAAGAGGAAAAAAAGGGGATCATGGGATCTTTTCTGTGGGTTAGTCAGAGACACAGAGCAGCACCGTGTCTGGGAGACTGACTGGTCCACACAGCACAGAGCAGCACCGTGTCTGGGAGACAGACTGGTCCACACAGCCAGCCGGAAGGCAGAGAAGAAGCTGGTTTCCGTCGAGTAGAGTACCACCACGGACTACCTGCAGTGGCTGTGTTCGACACCAAACACAATTCATCTCTGTTCCCTATCCCCTTATACCACATTGTCCATGTCCCATCCCCTCCTGCTGTGCTACCCTACATGATCCGTGCCTATAGGTACAACCATAGGAAACGGGAAGTGTTTTGATGTGTCGCCATCTCTATGTTTACCCCTCTCTCCACGGAGGCAATTAATAATTACACAGTTCTATCGGGCCCATCAGAGCGTGTATACAAAGGAGAATCAGATGATCCAGAGCGTTACAATCGGGTTAATGGGTTGCAAAAGCTGATTAACAAGTTTGACAAAAAATGGTATGGAAAAAGCGCGAGCGAATGCCTTTAGTGGCACAGAGGGAACTTTCCGGTGGGTTAATTGTTTATAAGGGTGCAGCACCGGAGGCTAGGGGTGTACGGGGCTAGGATTACACGCCGGTTAAACTTAATGCCGTGCCATTGCAGAGTAAAGGGAGAGGAGGGGATCTCTGGCAACTGCTGCTCCCATCTTTTTCTGGTTGCTTCTGTGGTAGGATGCTCTGTAAGTGTGTGTGTGTGTGTGAGAGAGAGAGAGAGAGAGAGAGAGAAAGAGTCGGGGGGTGGACAGTGGGTGCTTGTTTTGTTGCCTTTTGTCAATCCCCAACTTCCTCCGTAAAATAGTTTTCTGTCATTTTTCTCGTCCAATGTCTCTCTGTTCTTCCTCTCACCCCAAAGCCCTTGCATCGCCTGTGGTCACACTCCACTCTGGTTCGAGGGGTCCGCCTCCTTGGTGCTGCCTGTGTGTGTGTGTGTGTGTGTGGTGAGGGCAAAAACCCCAGCACCACTGTGCCATGGCGCCATAATCCCCGCCCTTGCCCAGTGGCCCAGATTAAATCCAGCCTTTGATCCACCCCCTAATCTGAGATTACAGGCCCAGGGCTGAGGGTGGGTGCTCTGCCTGCCAGGGAGATTCTCCCCGCATATCCCCACCTCCCTCAGAACACTCCCACCCCCACTGAGAATGTGTCAATTGACATGAGATTTAGAGCTGCGTAATACAGAGGGCGGTCAGAATTAGACTCTTTAATGCTTGTCATGGTCAGAGATTAGATCAGCAGCTCTTTTTTAGCGCTGCTATATTTCTCGTCTGCCGAGAAGTGACACTTTTCTGGGGCCTGTACACTTGGCGACAATAGACTGTGTGAGCATTTAGAAACAGCACAGTTTAGGTTCTTCCTGCTCTCTCTCTCTCTCTCTCTCCCTCTCTCTCTCTCTCTCTCACACACACACAAACACAGACTTTAACTTTAAAAGAAAACATGTGTCGCTTATTGGAGCGAGTTGTAGCCATTACCAGGCTATCAGATGATGAACTGATTTGTCTACTTCAGAGGCGATTGTTTCGAAGCGGAGGGCGGTTCGACCGTTCGGGGTCAGAAATCTTCACACAGCCTCGGACGGAAACACAAGCCGAGAGTCTCAGCCGGGCTTTAATGTTACAGGGGTTTTGATATCCAACCCCCATCTGCATCCACACAAACACACTCTCTGACTCGCCGCGGTGAAATGAATGGAGTGCTTTCACCCCGGCTGTCGTTAACCAATTTACCAGTTTATATAAACAAACACGTGGGCGATTAGGCCGGGGTCTTCCTGAAATAATAGTTTACAACACAGCGCATTAAAAATAATTAGGCCTAACCCAATAAAGTTTGGGGGCTTCTGGATGTGGTCGTTTGCCAACGGGGAGGGGAGGCCTTTTCTACTCCGACGGACCTGGGGTTGGATGTTAGAGTCTCTCTAACTTGGGGATTGTCTTGGTTAGTCATTGCACACACACACACACACACGTGTACTGTAGAGCCACACATGCAGTACACACACACACACACACGCATACACCACTGTGCTCATCTCAGCAGTAACAGCAAGGTCGCACATTTTCACCTGGTCAGAGGCGTGAAATTAGCCCTCCCTCCCTGTTTGTGGTGGAGGTAATGAGTATGGACACTTTAAAATTACATACACACTCCCACACACTCCCCCCTCCCCACACACACACACACACACAAACTATGTTACACACACTGACAATGGGCAGAACATCATGCTTGAGCCTCACAGCTCTGGAGAAGAGAGTGCGGGGACGTTTGAAAGGAGGAGATAGGGTTGGAGATAGGGTTGGAGATAGGGTTGGAGATAGGGTTGGAGATAGGGTTGGAGATAGGGTTGGAGATAGGGTTGGAGATAGGGTTGGGATAGGGTTGGAGATAGGGTTGGAGATAGGGTTGGAGATGGGTTGGAGAGCGGGTTGGAGATAGGGTTGGAGATAGGGTTGGAGATAGGGTTGGAGATAGGGTTGGAGAGCGGGTTGGGATGGGTTGGAGATAGGGTTGGAGATAGGGTTGGAGATAGGGTTGGAGATAGGGTTGGGATAGGGTTGGAGATGGGTTGGAGATAGGGTTGGAGAGGGTTGGATGGGTTGGAGATAGGGTTGGAGATAGGGTTGGAGAGCGGGTTGGAGATAGGGTTGGAGGGTTGGAGATAGGGTTGGAGTAGGGTTGGAGAGCGGGTTGGAGATAGGGTTGGAGATAGGGTTGGAGATAGGGTTGGAGATAGGGTTGGAGATAGGGTTGGAGAGCGTCACTTTGTAGACGTGCTGATTATGAGGCTTTGATTTTCAGCTTTGAGTTTCTGGGACCTATTTTTGTGTAGTTTCTTATGGACTTGGCTCCCCTCTCTCCTTCACCTCTCCACCCCCTACTGCCCCTCTCAATCTCACAGAAGCCTAATGTAGCCCCGAGGGGGGTCAATACCTGAAACATACCATTTCTCATTTCCTGGTGGCTGGGAAAATACCCCCCCCCCTCACGTAATTTCACTCACGAAAGCTCACTGTGAACACACTCGCCCCGGCCACTCCTCCCCCACTTCCCCGCCCCCCCTGCCTCGTCCCAAACACACACACACACATCTCCGCCGAGTGTCGAAGCCATCCGCCACCTCCTCGCCCCGGCCCTATTCGTCTTACTCATCGACAGAGGACGACCAATTAGCGCCCCGGTGTCGGTTGCAGATCGCTGGTTCTCTCCGTGGTCGTGGAGTGTGAAATGTGCCATAAATCCGGGTCGGGGCGGGGTGGGGCGGGGTGGGCCTCCACAGGCCACCGGCCTGGCAGAGGCTCCTCTCGAGGGGGGGGTGCGGAGCCTGTGAAACGCCCTCCCCCACCCGGGGGGCTGGATGAGTCACAAAGATGAGTCACAAATCACAACAGACTGGCCATTCTCCATGGCGTGAGATGTATTATTTTGAGGAAGCTCCGTGCGTGGGCGTGTCTCGAAACGAACGCAGCTCACCTTGTGTGGCCTCGCTCGTCACGGGGGAGGGGCCGTTTGGCAGGGGGGAGCTAAATAAAACCTGCGGGGGACCGGGCCCTTCGTGAGCCACGCGGTCGTCAATTAGCACCATCAGGTGTGTCACCTAGGCCCTAAGGGTCTCGACCAGCCACTTCTCAAGTGTGCAGGCGGGTCAGAGAGGGTGTGTGAGGAGATAACCGATAAGCTGCGGATGAGTCGCAGGTAAGTGAAGGGTCGCCGGGGGTCGTTAAGGCCGAGCGGGGGGGGGTGGGGGGTAAAGGTCGGCCTCTGCAGTCTCCGGTTGACGGAAGACTCCCTGACTGATGTCCCCGTCTCCTGGAGCCGTGCGGCGCGCCCACCGGTGTGGCGGCCCGTTAGCAGGACCGACGCGACAGCTGTTC
>CAEFZP010001286.1:0-10000 GCA_903064625.1 Mallotus villosus | reverse complement strand
TCCAGGCAGGGGGGCGGTGGGGTGGAGTAGGAGGTGGGGGTGATGGTGGTGGTGGTGATGGGGGGTATATTAAACCTCCGCTGACCCCAAAGCACCCCCCCCTGCCTGGGAGACGAGCACGGCCAAGATGGGCGTCCTTCACTCTCTCTGAGGTCACTGAGAGATGACGGAGACTTTATTGATCCCGAAGGAAATTTGGGTCATCCAGTAGCTTATACACAGAGTTGCGCTAAGTGTTTTGTTTGTTTGTGTGTGTATGTGTGAGAGAGCATGAGAAAGACTTTGCGTCGTGTGTTTGTTAATGTGTGCGTGTGTGTCACAAAGAGCATACGCGGGTTAAGTATCTGACGCAACCCGACGTCTGAGGGCATCTGACCGTGTGCCAGGGCGACTGACGAACAAGAGCAGAGAGACTGGGGGTGGAGTGTGTGTGTGTCTGTGTGTGTGTGTGTGTGTGTGTGTGTGAGAGGTTACACCACTGAGTGAGTCTGTCCTGGCAGGTCCCTTGCTCAAATTCCACTGATACGACTTTAATCAGGGCTAATCTTCTTATCGCCCTCCCGCGGCTCTGATCACCCTAAAGTGCTTAACGGAATGCAGGGACCCGTGTGATGCTGCCACTGGGAAGCAGAAGGTAGGCTGAGGGGTTTTAACTTAATATGATTCATTAAAATCAACTATATGGAAAAAGTACACACACCCCCCCCCATTTTATTTACACCCTCTCTATCCTCCACTGCACCCCCGTCCCTCCTGTGACGCATTCCACGACACACACTTGCCGTGCGCTCGTACACACACACTCACTCACGCGTAACACGTGCGCACCACGGAGAGATGTTTCTCACCGTGCCTCCCGTGTATCCGGGAACGCCGTCTCCGCGTTGTCGCGCCCCTCTCATTTCTGGGAACGAATCCACGTCGCATCGAGGTGCTTCCGTAGGTGTAAAACCCACCGCGGGGTACAAGCATGGTCGTCTCCTCACCCCCCTCACCCGACGCTCCAGTGAAGACAATTGGCTTGTTTTCTGTCGTGGTCTTGTCATCGATTGGCTGCTCAGTCATCTGCTCGGTGAGATCTGTGGTGCAACATATCTGGTAGCAAATCCAAGGCTAATCTCGTTGCTTGTTGTCATTGACCAGGTGCGTAGAGTTAGGACCTTTACCTTAGACACGTAATTGGGGTTAAAAGAGATCACCTTTGTTTGATAACCCAGGGAAGGAGATAAATATATCCTGCGTCATTAATCTGTCCAAGCATCCAACAACTATTTACATTAATGACTTAATTAGGGGCTGGATTAGGATGGGTATCCAATCAGACTCCTTCCATGCCACTGGCAGGAAGTGACACGTGTGTTTTCCCGTCCGCCCTGTCCTCAGGTGACGGCGGTGTGGGATGTCAAAGGGGGGTCAAAGGGGGGTCAAAGGTCAATCGAGGATAACTGCTGTCTGATCTCAGAAACAGACAGCTCTCCGACCAATCACAAGTGGTGGCTTAGCTCGGTTTAGCGAGGGGCAAGAGGTCATTCGGGGTTCACCTGGGTCAGTGTTCCTTTCAGTGCGAGCTTTACTCAAGATTAGAAAGAGAAGGACATGTCGTACAACACTCACTGGCTTTGGTGTCCAGCTCAAGATATTAGCGTTATAAATAATGACGTTGGATAAGACGCGCGACCACGTTATCAAAACAGCGTGTCGTATCTAACGTAACAATGTTAGATCATATATCGAGGCGGGGCACGTCACCCAGGATTACATATGTTATTGAGGTTACAGCACGGAGATATCAAATGCACTTCTACACGGGCTTCCGCTGGGCTTTTGTAGGCTTTGTTATATTAAACGCAGTATGTTAACTCTTTATTCTGGTCGAGGGGTAGTAAATGTTAACGGCACCAGTGCTCTTCTTGGAGGAGGTCTTGTGTTTGTCTGGAAGTGGCAGTTTGCCGCCCTGTTGTGTTCTGGAGTCTGGCTGTGTCCTCCGCCGATCCACGTCCTCCGGATTGAACTCCCTCTCTCTTCTCGCCCCATGCGTTCCCTCTGCGGGCCGCCCCTCAGACGAGACCCTCCACATATTCAATGCGATCAATACCGAGGGCGCAGACCTTACACACACTTCTTCCACCGACTAAAAGGAAAGGGATTAAGTGATGAGCATGGCCGATTGTGTGTGTCTGTGTGTGTGTGTTTGTGTGTGTGTTTGTCTGGTGTACACGGACACGTGTGTGTGTGTGTGTGTGTGCACGTGTGTGTTTGTACACACGCGCGCACGTCCTTTCATGTGTGTGTGTGTGTGTGTGTGTGAGACCATTGCATTATAAGAGCTGTAAATAAATCGTGACTGACCAACTCCCTTGTGGCGATGGGCTGACCCGGGGGTCGCGACCCCAGTCTGAATGTCACTGGGAGAGGTCTGGCTGGGGCAAAACAGTGATCCTGGCCTTCTCACCCCCGGATCAACCCACACCCCACTCAAATGAAGACACCGGGGGAGGGGGGAGGTGGAGGAGGGTGGAGGAGGGAGGAGGAGCAGGAGGAGGTACAGAAACAGGGGATTAGTGGAGATACAAGGCACGAGCAGCTGTTTGAGCGTGTACGTCGTATCCAGTCATGGGATAACCTGCATGGGGAGATGGGGGGGGGGTGTATTTACAGCGATGTGTAGACACTGAGCCTCCTCTCTCTAAATTGAGGATGATCTCCCTGACCCCTAAGAGACACACTTAAGCCTTTGGAAGGGCCTTTTAAAGAAGTTATTCCAGGACAGCGGAATAGTAGATATTTAGATAGGCCAGTCTCATTGTCCGTAACATGTCTTTATGTACTTCCTGTGTGTTGGGGTGAGGTTAGGCACAGGACCCTGACCAGATGGCTATACCGAAGAAACGTCTGTCTGTCTTGGTGTATCGCTCTTTTTCTGTTTCTTGTTCTCTGTCTCTTGTCTCTTGTCTCTCTCTCCGTCTCCCTCTATCTCTCTTATCTCCTCCTCCAGTGGTGCTGTGTTTGGCCTGACACCTTTAGGGCAAAAGTGAGGGATTAGTGTTCCCACATTGTTCTAATCTCACTCCCCCTTCCCTTCTCTCTAACCCCCAACTCTCTCTCTCTCTCTCTCTCTCTCTCTCTCTCTCTCTCTCTGTCCTCTATCTCTTTCTCCTCTCTCTCTCTCTCTCTCTCTCCGTCTCTCTCTTTCGTGGTGGTGTGTGCTTGTATGGGGGAGCAAAGTGCAGGCGTACGTATGGGGGGGGTGATAAGCTGTAGGTTTGTGTGTAGGGGGGAGGGGGTGTGTGAGACTGGGTATGGTTTAGGTGTGTGTAGGGGGGGGTCGTCCCACCTCACGCTGGGCTGCTGTGAAGCGGCTGACCGAGCGTTGCCCTGCACCCTCTCAGGGGTTCACCTCGCAGTCAGCGAGCGGCGGGGACACGCCTCACACCACCACACTCATGAATACATAACAGATAGTGGTTATCTAAACACTAACACACCTCCCCCTCCTCCTCCGCCTCCTCCTCTGTGGCCCCTGTGTGAGAGCGGACGAGGGCCCTGCCCTTCTGACTGGCCCTCCCTGGCTGTTGCTGGGCAGCGGGGGGGAGAGGGGGGGAAGTGTCTCTCAGCTGGGCTTATCAGAGGTCAGTGTGCTGCAAGGGCACACTGATACACACGTGCGATAGCTGGAAAAACACTGCCTTCATAACCTCACAGCCTCGTGCCAGACATTGTGCCACGGGGGGTTGGTACTGTCACTGTGTACCTTGGCTCAGATGAACACACACACACACACACACACAACAAAACAGTCTTCCCTTATCTCTCTTGTATGCGACACACTCCCAACCTCCCCCCCCGCCCTGTCACCTTGTCAGCCGCCCCCCATGCCACCAATCTCTGTGGCCGGGGTGGGCTGTGCAGGCCCGGGGCTCGCTGGTGTAGAAGCCACGACCCGACACGGCCACCTCTGGCTCTCCAGGGAGGCGAACACGAGGCTGAGGCAGCGAGGGCAGACTCCGCCTCCAGAACCCCCTCCTCCCATCTTCCCAGCCCCTCCCACCCACCCCAGTTCCGCTGCCTCAGATATCTCCACGCCTCTGTACGCGCGGCCACGCCGAGCAGCGCCGCAGACTGAGTGCGTCTGGCAGGCCGATGTGCGGAGGCTCCGGGGGGGACGCGAGCGGGAGGAACAGGCGGCGGATGTCCGAGAGGTATCATCAGAACGCCATGCATTATGGAATATACCTCCCTCCCTCCCCCGCTCCCTCCTCCACACAACCTCTGCAGAGATAAGAGGAGTGTGTTATCAAAGACTGCAGCTTGTCTGTGAAAGTGCCCTTTTCAGCTGTTGTTTTATAAAAAAGGATATCTGCTTATTCTACACAAGGTTTTCTATTACTAACTTTGGATAAACGGACTGAGCTGACGGGGACCAGGGAGGGGGCGGTTCCTCTCCCCAGGGGGCCGGGCGGTTCCTCTCCCAGGGGTGTCTGTGTGACTCAGAGCGCTGGGAGCTTCAGGTCTTTCTCACGTCGAGGCCCTCACCGGCCCACTCACCCACGGCACCTTAAACGCTTCCATGCTGTCTTTGCTTTTCCCATAAGCCCCAGCCGCAGCCCCAGCCCTAACCCCCAGCCCACCCCTCCCCGTCATCCCCCTGTTGGGGCGGGGCTGAGAGGTCTCTGCCCTGGCAGTCGGGAGGTTAAACAAAGCGCTGCGACTGTCAGGCTGAGTGAAACCAACTGCCGGGCAGCTATCAGGAGATAATCAGCGCTAATAGGTACATAATGGTTAGCAGTGGGGCCGCCGCTCTGGCAGATGCACCATGGGCCACGGCACGCTGACAGCGTGACCCCTCGCATTCCCGCCGCGCCTCTCCGCCGCTTCTGAGGTCGCCGGGCGGATAGACGGGACACGGGGAGTTCGCACATGTTCCTTCCTTCCTCCTTCCTTCCTTCCTTCCTTCCTTCCTTCCTTCCTTCCTTCCTTCCTTCCTTCCTTCCTTCCCTCCGTCATTTCTTCTCCTCGCACCGACATTCTTCAGTCTGTGGCATCTCAGTACCGCCCTGTTTTTCCTCGCTGTAGGTTTGAAGTCGGGGGGGATCTGCTGGAGTGACTGGCGGCCTGTGAAGCCTGCTGGGGGGGGGGAGTGACTGTGAAGCCTGCTGGTTTTCTCGATGAGGTCACAGGAAGAGGCTGGGCCCGTCTCTGCAGATGTTGCACGGCTCCCAGACCACAGAGACATCTTTAGCGTCGTGAATTATCGCTTTGTCGCATGTGTTTTCCAGTTTTCGCTAGAACAACAAACACAATGTTCGGTGTCAGAGTAGATCCACGAAGCAGGGTAGTAAACATTAGTGTTTCTTTTCCGCGAGGAACACTGTTTGAGAAGCAGGAAGCCCCGGCTCGACGTGCGAGGTCGAGGTGGGCGTCCGGAACGAGCAACGCGCTCTGAAGTCGTGCGATCGAGCGGAAAAGGAGGGGTCGCTGAGATCACGTGTTAACGAACGTACACACACATGCTCCGCTCTGGGCGCTCCGCGAAGCGTCACACCAACACCTCCTCTGACAGCCCTCGGCCACGCCGCCGCTCTCCGAGCCATCTGCAGCAGAGGGCATGGGGGGGCGGGGGGGCTGGGGGGTGGGGGACGTGGGGGGGTGGGGGGGTGGAGTGTCAGAGGACCAGGAGCTCCGAGGTCCGGGTAATTGCCACCGCAGTGGAGCTCGCGTTTGATCTCCGAGGTGTCCGGACCCCTTCACCGGCCTGTGTGTGCCAAGCGGACGGATTCCGTGGCTGAAAGGGGCTGAGTTTATCTGGAGTTCAGAGAGAGAGAGAGAGAGAGAGAGAGAGAGAGTGAGAGAGAGAGAGAGAGAGAGAGGAGAGAGAGGGAGGGAATTGAGATGGTGTTGCGGGCATCGGGGGAGATCAACATGGCCCGCCCCTCATCATTGGCAAATGACGTGCGTGTGTGCGCATGAAAAAGTGTGAGACACCAGCGGAAAAGAGAGGAGAGAGATGAGAGACGAGATAGCGAGCGGACGAGAGAGGAGAGAGCGGCCTGGTCGTTGCTGCAGTGCTGCAGTCTCTGACAGGGCTAAACTGCTGGAGAGCAGCGAGGGCCCCGCGCCGAGCAGAGGCTCTTTGAACTATGTCTGTACTCTCTGCTGCAGAGCTTGAACTGGGTTAATCGCTATTAATATTTAACACGCCGCCAAGGTTCCAGCCCAGAACTATATCAAAGCCAAGAGCACCATCCAGCAGAGTCCTCGACTGCTCCGGCACACTGGGGTGGTGATCTGATAAAGTTACAATGTGGAAGAAAAATGGAAACCCAAAAGAGTGATCGCAGAGCAACGCCATCGAACGCCGTGTGCGAGACGCGAGATTGGCTTGTGTGCGTCGAGTGTGTTAGCCGGCTGCGTTTTACGCTGTCGTTCGAAACGGAGTCCCTCAGACGAGGGGGGTGGAGGGGGTGGAAGGGCGGCGGGGGGGGTCGTGAATGCATCGCGAGTTTTAATTATGAACAATGAAAGCGGAGAGAGAGTTGTCTTGATGATCAACGGTCTGACAAGAAGCTGGTGGCTATGTCTTGTCTGTCTGCTCTTCCCGTCTGTCTGTCCCTCTTCCCGCCCGCAAAGCTCCCGTCTGTCTGTCCGTTTTGTTCCGTCTACCAGCTCACAAAGTGAATTATTTCATCAGAGTTCAAACCTCTATTGCCTCTGCCACTGCAGTCTCTCTCTCTCTCTCTCTCTTCATTCTCTCTCTCTCTCAACCCACCCCATCCCCTTCTCGCTCCCCTGTTCCCCTCGCTCGCTGCTCTCTGCTCCCAGCGCCCAGACCTCAAACAGCATGGTTAAATACCCGGGCCAACGTGTCGCTCTTCAAAGAGACTCAGGTATTAGACGGGCTGGCGAGCAGCCAGCTTCCAAATGAAGAGTTATTGGACGGCGATGGCTGCACTTCACGTGGACCTCACTGGAGCCACTTTAAGGGGGCCCACCTGGGCCCGAAGCTCCCCCCGGCGCGGACACTGAAATATGGGCCCCGAGGCCCTCTCTCTCCGGCCCCTTCCCAAAACCCCCACTAATGCCATGCAGGGACAGGTTTTTTATTCCAGTTCATAAATCAGGGCAGCGGGGATCCCCTGGTTCATTTGGCATGGAGGTACTTCTATTAGCTTTAGCTGCCCGTAAAGTCCCCCACCCACCCACCACCCCCCTCCCCCTCCATCTCCCATCGCTGAACTTTCGGGAAAGAACAACACGAGCCAACCTGTACGTCTGAGAGGGAACGAATTAGCTTTGATTACTTAAGATTTGGAGAAATGAGCGCCTGTTTGTTGCTACAAGTCCCGGCCGATAAAATATGTAAGTGCGTCTGAAAGGGGGAGCTTTGTGGATGACAAAAGCTGGAAGCAATTTGTGTAGCTACCAAATTAAAGTTATTCGGCACCAAGGGTAATTTAATTACCATTCTTTAAATGTTTGAATGACTTTGACCTCTGGAGCACAGCGAGGTCAAGCAGGTGTATTTACTTAAGCTAATTCAGAACCAGTAACATGAAACATGGACCCAAATCAAACAGCCTCTCCGCCTAGAATATCCTGTTACCCAGAAACAGGCCTTTGTGTTTGGATGGGAAATTAAATTAATATCTCCACCGTATCATTAGGGCTTCTCTCTCCCTAAACCTTGAAATCTGTTTTAGTTCCTCATTAGCCCCCCCTGAGCAAACATATCAAAGACAAACTTGACAAGAGAAAGAAGGGAAAAAAAAACAACGAAGAAGAAATGACCAAAATAGATAGTGGGAGAAAATTGAAAAAGAAAAAAAAACATGACAGGCATCCCAGGATGCACTGCTCCCAACGTGGCTCATGAATGGAAACAGGTGTGTGTGTGTGTGCAGTGGTGTGTGATTGCGCGGTGGGTCTGGGAGATTCAGGCCTATGTGGCATGTCTACTGCCTGGGTGATTTGGGTCAATGGAGCACATCTGGTACTAGTCACAACAGAGTGCACACGTCCTAACCCTCAACCACCCCCGTCAGCCGAGCCAGGCAGAGGGAGAGGCAAGGCCAGGGAAACATCTGGGTTCTCTCTCTCTCTTCTCCTCTCTTCTTCGGTTTCTCTCCCCCCCTTCTCCTTGTCTCTTTTCCCCTCTCCTCGCTCTCTCTCTCTCTCTTGGGGCATGGCTGCACCTCCAGGTGCGTTCGAACTGGGCTGGAGAATAGAGGAAGAACTGGGGGGGGTGGGGGGTGGTGTTTTGAGGCTGGGAGTGGGGGTGGAGATGATTGACAGGTCTGCGGAACATTGTGCCCTGTGCCGGGTGAGTGGTGCTGCTGTCGTGCCAACACTGTCGGCCGACAACACATCACAGACTACTCTTTCTCTCTCCTTTATCACACCCGAGCTCATCCCTACTTTTTTGAGGGGGGTTCTCGACAGGAACACCTTCGTTTCTTGGAGACGACACACCTCGCGCGCAGACAACACGGTGGAAACCCTCGTTTCTGTTTACCAAATGAGCGTGAAAGCAGAATGTGGCTCGGGTCAGAGAGAATATGTTAGTGATGTTCTTTGTGTACTGTAATGCCACAGTCAACGATATTGGAACGATACTTCTGTCCTCGATGGTTTTCCACTCGTCCGAGAGTGAAGTATGGCTATCATTTCACACTTCACTGTTCCACAGCTCTTATCCTATGGACAGCCAGAGAGTCTTGGCAGACACCCAAAGCTAAAGTGGACCTTTTTGGGGGGGAATGCTGCAGCATTGACGGCGCGAGTGTATATGGTATCAAATGGTATTCTACGGCCTCTCTCTCTTTCTCTCCATCTCCAGATCTTACCCTCGTTCTCAATGGATCTTTCTACCACTGACTCTCTTTTATATGTTATCTTCTCTCCACTGTTTTATATGCTTTTCACTTTTTTCTGTATCCCTCCCTCGCCTGCCTCCCTGCCTCCCTCCCTCCCTCCCTGCCTGCCCTCCCTCCCTCCCTGCCTCCCTGCCTCCCTGCCTCCTCTCTCTCTCTCTCTCCTCTCCCTCTCTCACACACACACACCCCCACTCCAACATGCCCCCAGGTGCCAACAACGAAGCTGATTGGTCCTCTCCAGCAGGAGAGGGTGGGCCACAGTCTGGACAGGCATGACACAGGGGGAGTGAAATTGATTTCAAGTGTATCGGCATGTGTGTGTGTGTGTGCATGTGCGAGAGTGTGTGTGTGTGTGTGTCTCCGGGATTAATCCAATGTGGGAAATGAGCTGTGCGAGTCCTTTCAGTGGGGTTGAGCAGTGAAAGGATTATTAGATGTGAAAGCATGTAGAACAGAGTGCTTCCTGCTTCCACGGTAACGGGGGACATGAGGATGCCCAGACAGCCTCCGCCGTCAGACAGTGACACCGCAAACAATACGAGAGACCCGTCAACAAAATCTTTGTTTGGCGTGGTGTGGGCGTGTGGGCGTGTACGTGTCACCATAGCCCCTCGACGCGCATTGAAGGGAGCGCGCGCGCGGAACACAACGGCCGACGCGTTGACAGTCGCATCAATGGGGAGAGGCGGCTGAGCCGTGGGATCTGACACGGGCGCGGGACAGTCATGAGGGCGTCGTGTTTGAGGACGACGCAGGCGGGGCTCGACAGCTATAGGAGCGAAGCGCTGTCAATTCGTTGAATGTTAGGTGTGTGGGTGAGACGGGAGGTGGGGGGGGGAGCAGGGGGGCAGGGGGGGCAGGGGGAGGGCTCAAATGTCCTCCCTGGCCTCAGTGCCCCTGCAATCGTCTGGGTCAGGTTAGTTCACCCTGTGACCGTATTGTGGTAATCAGACGTGTCTGCTCGGGCACCAGTAATCCCTCTTGCTGTAATTACATGACGAGACCTGTCACATACTGTAGGGTGACACAAGCCACCGGCAGGAGCCATTGTCAGGTGGCGAGTTGAGCGAGTTGAGCGAGGCGTTTCAATCAGACTGAGTGTCTGTTCAGTAACGGGGCTCTCAGTGTTT
>CAEFZP010001285.1:7500-30079 GCA_903064625.1 Mallotus villosus | reverse complement strand
CTGCTGACTAAGTTCTAATTAGGTCAGGATCACACACACACATTCATATATGCACACACACGCTCACACACACACAGACACGCACACACACACACAGACTCAGATCTGTGACTGTAGAGACAGAAGTTCTATTCATCTTAGAACATTTACATTCACATTTACATGTATTCATTTAGCAGACGCTTTATCCAAAGCGACTTCCAGAACAAACTCTGAAGATGATGATGACGATGATGACGAAGGTCAACATTGACTCACGTCTTGCATCAGTGATTCTGACCCTTCGTGTTTTGTTTTGTCCTTTCAATCGAGAGAAATTACCGATGTTTTTCTATTTCCGGTCAAATAAACAGAAAAAGGAAAAATACTGTGAAAGCAAGGTCATTTGTTCTAATCCCCTGTATGATCTTACGTAAGAGGCAGGGCAGGAGAGAGAAGAGGGGGAGGAGAGGAGGAAAGAGGACATGAGATCCAGAGCAGAGGAATTAAGGACAGATATTAGAATCGTTTTGGGATTGTGACGGAACAGGGTGTCAGAGAAGGTGGGGATGGTGAAAGAGAGAGAAGTGTGGTGTCTGTGGTGTGTGTGTCTGTGTGTGTGTGTCTGTGTGTGTGTGTCTGTGTGTCTGTGTGTCTGTGGTTAGCCTAATGCCTGCACAGCTACTGTCTCTTGTGACGTACTTACAATACCCATCTGAGCACCACTGGGTGGTGTGCGTGTGTGTGTGTGTGTGTGAGTACCCTGCTGTAGTCACCTTGAAGAGCTGCAGCAAGCCAGTACTCACACACACACACAACACACACAGAAACACACACACATACACACAAACACACAAACGACAACACCAACACACAACAAGACAAACACACACAAACAACAGAAACACACACACATACACACACACGCACAAAAACACACAAAGTAATTAGTTCAGATGAAACGTCAGAGGGACCGTCATGTAATCTTCTTCAACATGAGGTTGATCCACCATGCGTCAGTTGATTCAGTGTGTGTGT
Organism: Mallotus villosus; assembly: GCA_903064625.1. Classification (NCBI taxonomy): domain Eukaryota; kingdom Metazoa; phylum Chordata; class Actinopteri; order Osmeriformes; family Salangidae; genus Mallotus; species Mallotus villosus. The sequence goes on along the minus strand of CAEFZP010001285.1, from coordinate 29,062 downwards.
GTGTGTGTGTGTGTGTGTGTGTGTGTGTGTGTGTGTGTGTGTGTGGGTGTGTGTGTGTGTGTGTGTGTGTGTGTGTGTGTGTGTGTGTGTGTGGTGTGCATATCTTTTTACTCTCTACTGATTGCAAGGTTGCCCTAAAGAACATTTCCCACATCAGAACGTGAGTCAGAGGTGATATGAAGGATCAGAGAGGAGAGGAGTGAGGGAGGGGAGAGAGAGAAACCAAGAGAGAGGGAGGAGGAGAGAGCACAAGAGAGGAGGGAGGAGAGGGCACAAGAGAGAGGGAGGAGAAAAAGGGAGAAAGAGAGAGAGAGGATCTCATGAATTTCAGTAATCATTTCTAATCTTTCTATATATTTACATTAGTCATTAGCAGACGCTCTATCCAGAGTGACTTACAGTAAGTACAGGGACATTCCCCCCCTGAGGCAAGTAAGGTGAAGTGCCTTGCCCAAGGACACAACGTCATTAGCACAGCGGAGATCGAACCGGAACCTTCTGATTACTATATCTATCTATAATATCGATTTGTGGCTATGTAGGTTACAGCAAGATGACCGTGATAATGCATCGATTTAATATAGGATGATATTACAAACAGTAGCATTTTAGCTGCTAATAAGGCTATACGTGAGTTTGCTGCTGGGAACATGGGATATGTTCTGTGTTGCTAGGGTACACCGAGAAAGCTAGCGGAGACCGCATGCATTCACTCATGTTACCTCCGAGTACTTACTGTAAATGAGTCCTAGCAGTCCCACGTAGCTCCATATGAACACTGCGAGGTCATCCTTTCTTTCGTCTGTTTTGCATTTCTTCTCAGCGTCCCAAACCGTCTAATTGGCCGTGGCCCATGAATGCCTCCATTACCAGTATTGGTATTATTAGTATATTTTCATAACCGCTAGAAAGCTTCCAAACGTCCTCAGACAACATCAGAGAACACACCCAGCTCTCCCTCTCTCTCTACCCCTCTACCCCTCTTCGCCCCCCTCCTCTCGTCGCTCGCCTCGCCTCCCCTCTCCCTCTCCCCTCTCCCTCTCCCCTCTCCCCTCTCCCCTCTCTATCCCCTCTCCCTCTCCCACTCCCCTCTCCCCTCTCCCCTCTCTCATCCCCTCCTGCCCCTCTCCCCTCTCCCCTCTCCCCTCTCGTCTCTCTCACTCTCCCCTCTCCCCTCTCCCCTCTCCCCTCTCCCCCTCTCCGCCCTCTCTCACTTCCCCTCTCCACTCTCCCCTCTCGGCTCCCCTCTCTCCTCTCGCCTCCCCCCTGCCCCCTCAACACATCTGTCCCTCCAATTACATAAAGGGATGATAGTGGCTGCATGAAGAGATGATGGGGCTGCATGACATATGTGTGTATGTGTGTACCTGCAGTGTGTGTCTGTGTTCCTGTGTCTATGTGTGTACCTTCAGTGTGTGTATGTGTGTATGTGTGTACCTGCAGTGTGTGTCTGTGTGCCTGTGTCTATGTGGGTACCTGCAGTGTGTGTATGTGTCTATGTGTGTACCTCAGTGTGTGTATGTGCCTGTGTCTATGTGTGTACTGCAGTGTGTGTATGTGTCTATGTGTGTACCTTCAGTGTGTATGTGCCTGTGTCTATGTGTGTACCTTCAGTGTGTGTATGTGTGTATGTGTGTACCTGCAGTGTGTGTCTGTGTGCCTGTGTCTATGTGTGTACCTTCAGTGTGTGTATGTGTCTATGTGTGTACCTGCAGTGTGTGTAAGTGTCCTGGTGTGTGTACTTGCAGTGTGTGTAAGTGTGTGCCTCTGTGTGGTGGACAGGGGAGAGGCAGTTGTTTCTTTGAGTGATGTTGTTGGGTAGATGTTCTGTATTGTGAAGAAATCGGTCTAACGAAGTCTGATCGAGAAGGATGCATAAGAGGGTGACATTGTGTGTGTGTGTGTGTGTGTGTGTGTTTGTGTGTCTGAGTGCCCTTTGTCTGTGTGTTGATGTGTGTGTGCCTGTTTATGTGTATGCTTGCATGTGTATGCTTGTGTGTATGTGTATGCTTGTGTGTGTGTTGTGTGTGTTTGTGTGTGTGTGGTGTGGTGTGTGTTGGCGGAAGAGTCGATTAATAGGAAGAGCACAGCAGGAGGATTGATGGCTATTGATGAGATGTTAAAGTTCATGGTGCTGTTAGTGATGTGTGTGTGTGTGTGTGTGGTGTGATGACAGAGGGAGAGAGAATTCTCAGAGCGAGTGAACCAGCCTAGTCCTTACATGCCCAGCCAGTCAGCCAGCCAGTCATCCAGCCATCCAGCCAGTTAGTCAGTCAGTCCACCTAACCACCCACCCACGCACCAAGCCAGCCATCCAGCAAACTAGCTGATGGAAAACTACCAGGTGTGCCCATTGCAGGGCTGGCACTCCGAAGCCCTAGCCAGTCATCCAGCCATCCAGTCATCCAGCCAGCCATCCAGCCATCCAGCCAGTCATCCTATCAGCCAGCCAGCTGATGGAAAAGTACCAGTCCACCAGTCCAGGTCTGGCGCAGCACCAGACAGTGTTTTCTCTGGACAAACGCCCCCGGTCAGCTCAGCTCACCATCGACCCGTTATCGGAAACGGCTGAGCTCTCTGTAGTTGACCCAATACACACCACACACACACACCACACACACACACACACACACACACACACACACACACAACCCCTCTCTCCCACACTCACACAACACTTAGACATGCACATCGGCACGTACACACGCATGCGAAAGCAAACACACGGATACTGGCCACACGTGTACTCCCACACATACCGACAGTCATGCAAAACCCACACACAACCACACACACACACACACACACCCACACACACACACACACACACACACCCACACACACACACACACACACACACCCTTTTTCCTTTTCTTAGACTAACAGCATTGTCATTCATTCGTGTCTACTCTAACCCCTGACTCACGGCCTGACCATCCGGCTCTGACGAGTGCACTGTCTCTGGGCTTGTAATACCTCCATTCCTCCACGTACCTTTCCAGCTTCGCTTCACAGATCTAGAACACACAGAGGTCCGGTGGAACTTCTGAGTTATTAGAACGTGCGTACCATGGCGGCACATGTCCCAGGTCTCTAATCTCCGGCTCTGGGATGTATATACGGCCACTTTGACCCTGTGTGATTTTCCCCTCTCGTTTGAAGTCGTGGAAAAATGTGTTTGTTTTTACTGGTGAAAATACCACATGTGACAGGATTTACTGTTAGGATTAGGAGGGGTTGGGCGGAAAGTGGTTGTTGGTGCCAGTCTTTCCTCTCTCTCTCTGTTCTCTCTCTCTCTCTCTTCCCCTCTCCCCTCTCCTCTCGCTCCTCCTCTCTCTCTCAGTCTTTCTCTTGTTCCCCCCCTCTCCTCTCTCTTCCCTCCTTCCTCTCCTCCCTCTCTCCTCTCTCCTCTCCTCCTCCCGACGGCGCCCAGACGCTCACTGTGTCGCTAGAAACGCGGCGCGGCCTCAGCACGCAGTGCGACGATCAGCACGAGTCTCTCCTCGCTCTCTCTCTCATCTCTCTCTCTCTCTCTCCTCTCTCTCTCCTCTCCCCTCTCTCTCTCTCTCTCTCTCCTTCTCTCCGCTCCTCGTCTCTCTCCTCTCTCTCTCTCTCTCTCTCCCCTCTCTCTCTCTCTCTCTCTCTCTCTCCTCTCTCTCCTCTCCTCTCCTCTTTCTCTCTCATCCTCTCCCCAACTCTCTCTCTCTCCTCTGCTCTCTTCATCTCTTCTCGTCGTATCCCATCCTTTTCCCTTGGCACAGAGACCCATATTAGTACCATCTGAGCTGGTCCCCTTACTGTTGAAAACCTACGGCACAATCTCTCTCTCTCTATCGTTCTCGCTATCGTCCAGAATCGGAGCGGTATGTCCAGAGACAGACGTACACTGTGAGCCTCATAATAGATACCTGACTACAGTAACTTTTATTTAAAGGAACCGTCCTTGCTCCGCACTGTGACCCTCATCCACTGTGCCCTCAATTACATGAATAATCAGTTGCAGTTAAAGGCACCATTTCTCGGCACTGTAGCATCATTCCACTGTGACCGTCATCCACTGTGCCCTCATCCACTGGAACGCAAGGACGAGGGTCCTCCCCGTGAGCTCATCCACGATCGTCGCCTGTTCAAATCTTCCCCTTCAGTACTGTCCACGTACAGCCCAGTGCACATCCTAAGATTATAGTGTATTTGTACACAAAACTTGTATTCCATCCTCTGGGATATGACACTGGGGCATGAAACAGTTAAAGAGCTCAACCTGTAGAGCTGCTAACTGAATGACCTCTGGATTGGACATGTCACGTGTCCTAATCAAATCTACGCTCTCCTTCTTCTCTCTCCTCTCTTTTCACCTCTCCCTCCCCTCCCCCTCCCTCCCCTCTCCCTCTCCCCTCCTCGTCCCTCTCCCTCTCCCTCTCCCCTCCTCCTCTCCCTCTCCCTCTCCTCGTCCCTCTCCCTCTCCCTCTCCCTCTCCCTCTCCCTCTCCCCTCTCCCTCTCCCTCTCCCTCTTCCCTCTCTCCCTCTCCCTCTCTCTCCCCTCCCTCTCCTCTCCCTCCCTCTCCCCCTCTCCCCCTCCCCCTCACCCCTCCCCCTCTCCCTCGCCCCTCTCTCTCTCTCCTTCTCGTGTGACTTTGTTCCACCCTCTGTTCCGCTCTCCCACTTAATTTAATCTCTGTCACTCTCCTCTCGATTTCTTTCTTCCTCTCCATTCCTCTCCCTTTCTATTTAATCTCTCACTCTTCCTCCCTTTCTGTCTCCTTTTCTTCTCTGCTCTCTCTATTTCTCCTCCCTTTCCCATCATCCTCCCCTCCTCCTTCCTCCCTCTTCCTCTCCTCCTCCCTCCTCCCCTCCCTCCTCCTCCTCCTCCTCCTCCTCCCCACCTCCTCCCTCCCTCCTCCTCCTCCCTCCTCCCCTCCCTCCTCCTCCTCTTCCTCCTCCTCCCATCCCCTCCCTCCTCCTCCTCCCTCCTCCCTCCTCTCCGTCTTCCTCCTCCCTCCCTCCTCCTCTCCCTCCCCCCCTCCCTCCTCCCTCCGCCTCCCTCCTCCTCCTCCCTCCTCCCTCCTCCCTCCTCCCACCTTCCCTCCTCCTCCTCCCTCCCCCCCCTCCTCCCCTCCCTCTCCTCCCCCCTCCTCCTCCCCCCTCCTCCCTTCCTCTCCCCTCCTCCTCCCTCCTCTCCCTCCTCCTCCTCCTCCTCTTCCTCTCCTCCCTCTAACAGGATGAAGATCGAGAACAGCATGCCCCGCCCTCAGCTCCCAGAGGCCCCGCCCCAGACGGGCCTCCAGTTCACCGTGGCGACGGAGGAGGACTTTGAGGAGATCATGGCGATGAGCCAGGACATCTACGGTGGCCTGGACTACCTCCCCACACGCTACCAGGCCTGGCTGCAGGAAAGCAACCGCATCGTCATCCTGGCTCGCAAGCAGGGGAAAGTGGTGAGGGGAACGAGAGGTGTCATGTCATGTAGGCCGAGGCCCTACTGCGTCGGAGCAGGGTTTCGAATCCGGCCTTGGCCCTTTGCTGCTTGTCTTCCCCTCTCTCTTTCTCTCCCTCTCCCAGCCTTTTCCTGTCACGCTTCACATCGAAAAACAAAACTGTCCGATAAAGCATGAAGAATAGAATAGTTTCGTTTGACGTTGCTAACACGTTTTAAGGAACGCCTTTTGCGGCGTTTTAGGATGCTGTGTCGTTTTTGGCTGTGGGCTCACTCCCTCCATTTCAGATTGCGCTGGAGTCGGTGTGTGTGATTGACGACGGGGAGACCATGCTGGTGGAGGGGCTGCGTGTGGCCCCCCAGGAGAGGGGTAAGGGCGTGGCGGGGGTGCTTCTGCGCTTCTGTTCCCAGCTCGTCAAATCCAAGTTCCCCGAGGTCAAGGTCAGCCGTCTGACCCGTGACGACCAGCTGGGGCCCAAGGACTTCCAGAAGTACCGCCTCATCACCAAGCAGGTACTGGGTGGCGACGAGACACAGACGGAACAGGAGATTAAACCCAGTTCTCAAATTATTAGATTATTAGATTATTAAATTAAAAATAATTAATTACAATAATTATATATTTTTTTATAAAAGTGTCTGGCAATTTTATCATCATGATTAATATTAGTATTATGAATGTTATTATTATTCAGAGAGTGTGTAGCATTAATAGTAATTCATTTGGCAGATGCTTTGATCCAAAGCAAGGCGCAGGGGGATTTGAACCGGCAACCTCTAGATATGCAGTTAGATGCCACTGAGCCACACGGATCCCTTCATTAAGTCCAAACATTTAGAGTTTACAGTGGAGGTCCACCGTTGATATTATTTTATTAATATTTATCATTATTATTATTATTATTAATGAGTATTTACGGAACTGGTCTTTTTCGGGTTAGGGGTTAGGGGTTTTCTTCAACGATCTCCTAACCTCTCACCTCTCCTCCCTCCTCCCCTTCCCCTAAAGGGCATCCTATTGGTCCGTTTCCGCGCTGAGGACCTCAAGCTCCGCCTCTCCGAGCTCGGCCCCGACGTGGGCTTCACCCCCTCGCCCCCCTCCTCGACCCCCTCCCCGGCCCCCACGGCCGACCCCGTTCTCCTGGACCCCGCGGAGGTCCTCAGCCTGTTCCTCTCCTCGGGGAGCCTCCAACAAGTGCTCCCTAACTTCACCATCGTCCAGGACTGGCAGCCTTTCAAACCTCTGCCTAGCAACATGGACATCCTGCTGAAGAAGGACATCGATTGGCTGGTGGACGACGCCTCCGCTCCTTCCGTAGCCAGCCTCTGCACCCATCCCTTCAGGGTGCCAATCGGAGAGGACTGGTTCTACCTCAACATCGACATGTTCGGGAAGGACCCCGGATTGGTTCTCCAGCAGTTCCTAGCTCACCTGAGGCGCCACACCTGCGCCCTGAAGGGTCACGTGATGTGCCAGATGTTCCTAGACCCGCCCCTTTGGAAGCCGATGTCAGAGTTCTGTCGCAACGCCCTGGGGGTGGAGCTTGTGAAAGGCTACACGGAGCAGTGCGTGGTGGAGGCTGACGTTGTGTAGTTCTGATTGGTGGAGGAGGAGGAGGAAGTGGAGGAGGAGGAGGAGGGGGAAGTGGAGGGAGCCAGAAGGGAGACAAGATGGAGGATGAATTAAAAGAAGATATTCCATGGACCCAACCGCAACACACAACACATTACAAAGAGTATTCCCCCTGAGGACCAATCGGAGGGATTCGAAAACAGTTTGAAGGCGCAACAGAAATTGATTCAGAGGCTGCTTTAGATTTGCAGTGTTTGATTTAACACAAAACTAACATTCTACAAAACTATCTTAGAACAGGGCATTTCTAAAAAAAATACTTTAAAAAAAGTTTCTCATTCATTCAGTCGCTCACTCATTGCACAAATCTAACATGAAACATGCTTTGGGGAGGGGGGGGGGAAATCGATGCAAGCAAGCTTAGGGTTGATCTCTTCTTTTATTCCTCTTCTTTTTGTAAATATAAAGTATAAATATGTACACATTTCTGAGTTGAAAATAAGTCTGCACATCTCGAGGCACTTTATGTATACCGTACGGGCTGCCACGCTGAAGTTTGAGTGATAGAAAAGGTCTGTTACTATAGCGACAGTTAGCTACGCTGGCTAATCAGTTAGCTACTGTTGCTAAGTCTGTTAGCTACTGAGTTAACTACATAAACTAGCAAGCTATGAAGTTAACTAGGTACGAGACACTCCAACATTATAGGAAATTCTTCAGGACCGTCTGTCAACCCAATCCCTCAAAACTACGAACAAATAAAGTAGCCCGCTAGTCAAACTAAGAGAGCATTTGCACGCTTTTTCCCACAAAATGTAACATCTTTTACTTAGAGCTAACAGACTAGCTCACATGCTAAACCTGGCCAGTTTTGCTTTTTAAATACAACTGTAATTAGCTTATTTTATGTTGATGCACTCGACCATTTTGCTAATTTATGACTTTCACTTGTACTTGAATGCTTGAGTTATTTCTAAAAAAATAAATTAATATATTAACAACTAAAGCTTTATGGAAGCTTTTTAAATGTGCAATCTAAGCTTTCCTCTTGTAGATTGCTAACTTCAGCGCTAAAATGTTAGATGAACTAATGTGCAAAGACTACTAAACAACTGAACTAATAAAGTGAGATTAACTTTTACAATAACGAAAATGTTAAGTGTTGCTGTAATATTTATCTTGAGCGTGATCGCGGGACATTTTAGCTCCTCCTACAAAACGATACTTCCTCATGATTGTCAGTTCACATATTCAAGCTCAGGCTAAAGTCAACCTCACATGCTGTCAAATCCAGCCTCCTCTCCCGTCGAATACATTCAGGAATACCACTAAGATGCTACGAGACCCCCTTCTTAGAACCCTCCATCAGGAGCATCATAACACCGCAAGGCGCTTCGAAAGGTTCCGGCCAAGGTTTTATTTTATTTTAGCATTTAATCTCCTTACTCTCAAACGTTCCCTTTAAAGACCGCAGGCCAACAACAGGACATGACACAGCGCATTTAACTCAGACATGGAGACGGACACACTTCGGTCTCCGAGCAGGACTCTCGTACTAACAAGGCCGCTCTCAGTCGTCTGCCCTCTTTTCGGGTGACCCAGTTGATAAGGATGGGAAGTAAAGAACAGAAGCTTTGTGTAAACGGCCCGCTTTCTGACAGCCCCATCGCTCCCTCATTCGCTGTCTTCTCACGACGACCTCAATAGAGGAAGACGGACGACATGCCGAAGGAGGTGAATCGATACTGAACAACATCTGAGAGGGAGAGTTTGTTCGTAAAGACAGAGAATGGATGGAAAAAGTAGGGCCTAAAACAAAGGATTCATTACTCATCGAAATGAACACTGAGGCACGTAACGAAAAATCGATCTCAAGTTCCCCTCCCTCCGCCCCCTCCCCACGGAGGAAGAGCAACTGTAATCAACTGTCGACGTGCAAACCGATGCTCACTGAGGTGGAAGATCCATTTCCAGGATGATTTTGGAAGAAGTTGGACTGAAGTCTTTTGGTTTTGTCTGCTACACACGAGCAAGATGTGAGAAGCGTGAATCCGGTGAAAGAAGAACGAAGAGAAGAGAAGTATGCAAGCAGCCCAGTCCCCTCTCCTTCACACCAAGGCATTCACTACACCCCCCAAATTTGGCACTTCTGCCCCCCCCGTCCCTGTCCCCCCACCCCCTTACCAACGTAGATGTGAAATTCTCTATACATTCATGGGAAAGGTGGGTATTTTTCTCTCACAAGCAGGTACATTCTCCCTTCACTCCTCCCGCTTACTGTAAATGGTCTTGGAAAGAATCCTAGTTCCATCTTGAATAGAAAACAAAGCGAGCCACAAAATGAAACGTCTGTTTGGTTTAGCTGGCGAGACCTTCGTGGCTCTGCACACGATTAGGTTACTTCTCGTTCAGTTCCCCAATGTGACTCTCTCCAGTGTGTGTTGTCACAGATGGTCAATGAAAATCAGGTAGTGGAGTTATCTCTATATACAAAACAATGGGACTTTCAGTTCTAGCAACCCTTGTGTGTGTGTGTGTGTGTGTGTGTACGAATGTGTGTGTGTGTGTTGAGTGGGAACTAATCCACTATCTGCACAGTCATAGTAGACTGGCTGAGCTTCTCATGGTCACACAGTGAGAGTATTGTTGCCGCTGCCAGTCACAGGCCACCCTGTAGAGAGTCCCTCGATCGGCACTCTGATGGCTTTCCAAGACCATACGGCTGGTTTGAATATCGTTCACGCCCACAGCTCAGGGAGGATGTGTCTGCGAGGAGGAGTAATACCCACACGTATGGTGTTTCACTCAATTACAAACAGGTTTGGAACAATACTGGAAATACAGCTTTCCCATTCCGAAAACAAAAATAATCGAACCGTTGCCCCCCCAACCCTCCTCCCACCCAAAAGAACCCCGCCCACCTCACCCCCAAAACATGATCGAAATGATGTCCACCTCAGGAAGGACATGTCTTATTGTCTTCTAGTGTTCCACTAGTGTCCCCTTCTGCCTGCCCCGAAAAGACAAACTATAAACACTGTCACATGGGATCCATTTAGTAGTCTCTGTAGGCTGTCTGGTGAAACGGTGATTGATGTGTGGTGTCCTATGCCCTGCTTGGTGTCATCGACCCGCAGACAGATTATATGCACAGTGTCTTGATGGTCACTGCAATGTTGATGTTCGTAAAATGTTTTAAGTGAATCGGTCAATAGAACAACAGGGCTCATGTTGGGTGTGAAGTACTAAACGCAGGCTATTTGTTGGTGTTAGACACTTTACCTGTGATATGCACCAATAGGAAAAGGAATCTCAATGTTTAGCTGGTTCACTTCGAAGCCGAGTTACGTGGAAGAGTTGCAACGGTGAGGCGTCCATTTTGTAACGGGGAACACCGAGTCACAAGGGGTCCTAGCGGTAGCTATCTCTCTTTCTCTCTGCTAGCTCTCTCTCTCTCGTCTCTCTCTCTCTCTCTATCTCTCTCTCTCCTCTCTCTATCGCATCTGTCAGACCACAGATTCCATGTCACCTTACAGTTCGCAACTCTTCTACGTGTCTCTCTCACGGGGGGGTTATAACAATGGTGTTTCTGTGTTGTTCAGAGCTTAGATTAGGCTTTGCAACCAGAGCACTAATTGGCGGGAGAGGTAAACAGGGAGGGAGAGAGGGAGGCAAGGTTGCTCAAGGTTATGGATTGGAAGTATTTGGGAGGTGAATGGGAATACATGTATTGTGTAACGGATGTCACTTCCTGTGTTAATCGCCTCCACTTCCTGTGTCAATCACCTCCCACCTGATACAGTTGCCAACATTCCGGATTCTATCCCTCCTCAACTACTCAGATTGGTAATAATATCAAATCCTAAACTTCGATATAATCTGATCCCAAATTTGTTTCATTACACAACTGAACTGTTGTTCAAAACATCTTAAGCAACTTATAAGTGGTTGGTGAGAGGACGTGTTCTGAAAGACTGTGCTTTTTATGTTTTATAATTGTGCACATTTGAGATTCTGTCAGATGTTTTGATTTGTTTTATAATTTGTTTCTTTTATCCACTCCCTTTTAACTCAATGAAAATCACTTAAATTTAACATCACACAGAAATTCACACTCAAAACACACCCTCTCTCGACATGTCATCACTGATGCCTATTTTGAGCTGGATCCGGATTTAGATTGACTATATTAAAAGCCTCTGTTGTCATGACGAACTCGGATAAGAGTACCGCTAGCTAGCGTTTAGCTGACAGGATGTAAAACGAGGTTGTGGTAACAACTGGGCGATCTCTTAAAGTCCAACCATGGCTGAACGCTGTCTTTGTGGAGTGTTGAGCGGAGCATTACTTGGTGGAGTGTTGAAGAGAGTATTGGAGTTCTAAACGGAGTGTTGAGGGGAGTATTGGAGTTCTAAACGGAGTGTTGAAGAGAGTATTGGAGTACCAGGCAGTTCTCAGGACAGTGAAACCTCCCTCATTTACAAAAGTAGCCCTCTACTTTCTTCACTTGGCACAGAGACAAAGAGGAGGGGGGTGTTGATTGATGACATGGAGGAGAAAGACAGGGAGGGCAGAAACAAGAGATCGTGAGTGTGTATATACACCCAAGTGTGTGTGTGTGTGTGTGAGTGAGAGGTGTCGTCTGGCAACTGGAGTCAGTGTCACGGTTACCACTTTAATAATTAGGGGTCGACCGGAGTGTCTCTCGCAAGGGATTGTGGGTAGGAGCCAGACTGTAATCTGTCGAAGACAGGAAAGCGTTGGCGAGGAACAGAGCAGGGACGAGCGAGCCTGGCGTGTGGTGATCAGACAGCCGTTCTAACCAGGGACGAGCGAGCCTGGCGTGTGGTGCCGTTCTAACCAGGGACGAGCGAGCCTGGCGTGTGGTGCCGTTCTAACCCACTGCAGTCGGAACGTCCACGTGTTCCCTTGGAACAACGCTTCGTCGAGGCCGCTGCGTGCAAACGACCCCAAAACGGTTTTGTGACATTTAGAACGGGGGTCACATTGGGGACCTATAGACGCACTCCGTTGTTTGCGTCGGGGACGTCACAACACGGAAGGATAACATCTCCCTTGTCTACCTTTTGTTTCCCTGCAATGCTGCTCCTAGTACGTTTGAATGTGTGCCAACGTGCAGGACGGTGAGGGAGAGAGAGAGAGTGTCAGGGAGAGAGAGAGTAGGAGGAGGGAGAAAGAGAGAGGGAGAGAGTGTGATTGCGAGAGAGAGTAGGTGAGTGTCAGAGAGGTCAGGGAGAGTATGTTCTGAGTCTGATGCTTTGTTTTTGTTCGCTCGCGTTTTGGCTGTCTCGCGTCTTCGCTTCTCGCTCGCTTGTTCGTGCTCGCTTGTCGCGCGTTTGCTCGCGCTCTCGCGTCTGCTTTGCGTCTTCGTCTCTTCTCTCTCTTGCTTCTCTCGTTGTTCGCGCGCTCGTCTTCGCTGCGCGAGTAGCCCTCTGCTTCCCGTGCTTCTGTGTGTATTTATATCCTTTGTGTTTGTTGCCGGTTGGCCCAGGCCTTGTGATTTCTAGGGAGCATGCGATGTCTCGAGTCTAACATCGCTGTAATTCAGCGGCGGCAAAGAGTCAAAAAATTGACATTTACATTTTAGACGGTGTTTGACATTTGGGTTATTATTCTGCTCTCGTCCCAGGCAGTGTGTCCTCAAACAAACTGAGGCTTTTGTCTCGATCCTCAATGGGGATGTGACAAACACACACACACACACACACACACACACATGTACTCTCTACACACTCACTGTGTTGATGTTAGAACCACATAGCATTGACAGTTTATGCACTGCTACACTATAGAGTTACAGTCCCTGGCCAGTGGGATTAGGGTAAGACAGACAGACAGACAGACACACAACCCCAGATACACTCACTACGCACTCAGTTATGCAATGGCTTACACACTCATGCACACACACACTCATACAGTATACAAACACACACGTATCCCCTGTTGGCTTATACCCCAGTGACATTGGTGCGGTCAGTTTCAAGATTCAACCTGGTCTAGTGAAAGAGGAGCTGGGTGGCTGACAGTGTCAAACACACACACACACACACACCACACACATATGGACACACACACACATATGGACACAAGGACACACACACAAACATATTCGGGCACACACACATGTACACATGCACTCATACATGCATATATATACACATATATGCACACATGTACTCATACACATTCATACATGCACGCAGACACACACACACACACACACACACACACACACATACACACACACACACACACACACACACACCCGTGACAGTGTCTTGTTGCACTCAGCATTCAAGCCAAATGGGGCAAGAGTTCCCATACCAACCACCTGATCTCCAATTGTCACTGTAGACTTTGAATAGAAACACTGCTGAAGGGGGTGTGTGTGTGTGTGTGTGTGTGTCTGTGTGTTTGAGGGGGAGGGGGGGGTAGGGTTCAGTCCTCTGGGGGGATGGTTTGGACAGGAGACAGTAAGAGAAAGAACGGTTTGTTGGATGGTTCCGATGCCTCTCGCGTGTAGTTCTGCTGGTACGTCTACTGTAGGGTTATGTGGTGGATAGATGTGATGGATGGGGAGGTGTAGTTCTGCTGGTACATCTACTGTAGGGTTATGTGGTGGATAGATGTGATGGATGGGGAGGTGTAGTTCTGCTGGTACATCTACTGTAGGGTTATGTGGTGGATAGATGTGATGGATGGGGAGGTGTGGGCGTTGTGTGACAGAACCTGAATAATGTAGAGGGTGTAGTCAGTCTATATCTCCAGTGGACAGGGTGTCAGGGCAGTTACAGAGGTTGAACGAGGGCTCAAGTGGCTAGGAAGATTCTTTCTTGAACAGGCACACACACATGCACACACTTTTCTATACGTTTTAGTGACGGACTACAACTCCCATAATGCATCATTTATACCTGGGGGGATGTGGTTCTTTTTTTGTTTTTGTTTTCTTTTGTTCTTTTTCTCCCTGAATCCATTTAGTTATTTTGTTCAGACCCACAAATATGTCTTAAATCTGTTGGTTTTCAAATCTTAAACAAAGCCGATTGGGTAATTCTGATTTTTAATGGTCATGGACCGGGGAATTAAGGAATTGAGCAGAAAAGCACAACCAAAGCTCAACTGATTGGCAAACGTGGGTGTAAATGAAGTAATTCGCTTAGATCTCTACAGTTATAAAAGAAAGAAAATGCTGACCAACTTTAACCCCAATTTGTGCTCTATGAGCCCAAACTCCAAACCAAGCCTTTTCTTCTTAATATCCTTCTGTGGAGGAATCTCTTCTGAACTAAGCCAATGTGGTATCCCACAATCCAATGCGCTTGGCCCTATACATACGACTGTCATGTCGATGCCTCGATGAACTGTAAACAACTTGACTGTCGTTGTGCTTAAACGTTTCGTCCTTGTGGTCGCCAGGGGAACCTGGGGTGAAGGGAGTCAATCGCAACTGGACCTGTGTAGCTACTGTGTACATATAGCCTCTCCGTGCGCAAGCATCGTGTCGTGTTCACCGACCAATCCCTGAGCAGCCCTGCATTTGTACTATTATGTAGTCTTACCATCTATCTACGTATCTTATACATACAGTATATATATATATATATATATGTAGACAGAGAAACATATGATGGTTCCATCTGACAGAAAGGAACATCAAGAACATTGTAGTTTTGTAAACGTTTGAACGCTCTAAAAAAAAGTTCTACAAGTAGTTGCTATGTTCACTTTAGCAGGGAAAATCTACTACAAAGGCCGAATACTCAGTGTCCGGTTGCGTCTCCACGAACCCCCGTTGCCTTGGGGATAAATGTTTTAAGAATGGTGGGAGGACCTTTGTTCTGTAACACTCCCACCTGATAATGGGGGAGGGGATTGTGTGTAACACCAGACGTGGTCATTCAGTTTTCTGAGCTTCCTGATCAAATGGTCCAAACTGTCAACTGTCATTCCTCAGGGGAAAACTCTTTAACTGCTTTATACTTACTATCACTTTTACAAATTCAAATTCAAACGGTTACAATTCGCGAAAGCTTCACACATCGGAAGATGTAAACGAAGACGACGGTAGCCATGACGATACGACCGCCTCAAAGGTGGCCTCCACCCCAAACAGGTTGATGTTTCGGGTCAAATTTCTAGTCGCAGACAGTCCTGCCAAAGACTCAACAGTGTTTGATACACTGTCCGTCACCCTACCCCTAGAGTCGTAACACCACTGTATAACAGTTAGCACAGCTATTACACAGTTATAACAAGTTTAACATATTGAAAAGAAGGTGTAATGGTCTAAAGTGGCATTGTATATCGTATGAGGTCATTCTAAGACAGCGTCACTGTACGACCTTATCCAACCATAAAAACTCAAATTCCCTCTAAATTTATCTCTGAAATTTTACGGAAATTGAATGATGGCAATAACTGCTGTGCCTAAATGAGATTCGTAAAATAAATCTCGTTTTTTTTTCGTAGTGAATTCAAGTTTAATCTGAAGAAAAAAAGCCTTGTAAAAATGTATTAACAAATAGGCTTGTTTCAAAGCCATGGTCATTTGCTTTTCAGAATTTCAATGTTCAATGTAAAAAAAATATTCGCACCTGTTGCCAACTATTTCGCTAAGGGTCCAACTAAATGACCAATGTCTGACTCAGATGTGGGTCAGGTGACTCACCCAGACCTGAAACACTTCCTGGTTTGAGGAGCCTGAAGGGGGTTAAAGGTCACGAGGGTTAATCACATGTCTCCGTCGTGTTTGACCTGCCCGCAGCTGACACGTATCACAGCCTGAGTCTCATGGTAAATCTGTTCCTGCTTCTGTAGAAGCTCACATCTCAACTAGAAGTTGGTCTGTGTTAAAACAGGTTACAGCTCATCTCCACTGCTTTCTCAGATGACCACTTGTGAAAATACTACAACTGCATATGTTCCTGGCATGTTCCTGGTATCTTCCTGGTATCTTCCTGGTCACTGGGTTTGAATTAGAGGCGCATCTTAACTACGGTTCATAGTTTAAGAGTTATTAAAATAATAATGTACGTGAGACTTATTAGTGAGTTGTCAGCTGTTGGTCTAAAGTTTTAATGCTATTCAAAGGCATTTTGTTTTTCTGAAATATGTTTTTCTTTTTTTTAATTATTATTTTTAATGTTTTATATTTACAGTATAAACTGTACATATATATATATATACCCAACTTTTGCACGCTTATTCTCAAGCGATTGATTTGAAAAGCGGAATTGAAGAAAACTAAATACAGTTGTTATTTTTATTTATTATTATTATTCCGTTTTCTGAAGATAGAAAACAAAAAGTAATTGTGAGAGAGATGCAAAACTATTTTAAATACAATAATTTTCTAAAAAACCGTAATCCATGAGAAGTGTATTGTATGAGTTTTTTGATGCAAAATGTATGAATGTTGTTGTGGAGTGAAGATGATGATGATAATGAAGGTGATGATGATGATGACGATGATGATGGGGATCTGGGGGTCTAAATATGTGGCTAGGTTTACATTGAGCAAAGTGAATCTCAATAGTTAAGTTAACACTTAACCCAGTCATTTTATCAATTAATATTAGTTTTGCTGCTATATGATGTGTATTTTTGGTAATTTTGGCAGAAGTTATCTAGCATCTGCATTTATATAAAAGGTATCAAAGTTAATTAATTAAGATATGTTGTTACTTGTGGTGGGAAGCGAAGTTGATTATGTATTTGAGTCAGAGTTCAGACAACAAGGCACAGAAGAGGTGGAGAACTTTAGTTAAAAGACACACATTCAAACAAAACTATTTTCGGTGTAAACCTAGCCACAAACTACATCATGGGATTTAAAGGCTGTATAATCTTAAATTGCTGGCTACAAGGGGTAGTATTATATAACGTTTTTTCCTTTTTTGCTTGCGTTTATATAACATTGTTGTAGTAGTTCTTGTACCTGTGTGGAAACATCTATATACTTCTTTCTTACTAGACTGGATACATACTGTAGCACAACCAAGGACCCTTTTAACATTTAACAGACATAATATATAAATCGTTAAGTGTATGCAACAGTAGTTATTGTGACATTGTTTAAGAGACAAAAAAAAAGCTGCAGCCTCGAAGATAGACAAACATGTGTGTAACTTGTAGAACATTGTGAAGTCATGCTAACATTGTGATTGATGAAAAGCAATCTATTTTAAGTCGTATAGCTGCTAATTGTGTATGTGTTATTGTAGTGGTACTTTTTGCTTTAGGAGTAAATGGTGGGTTAAATTAGGATTGAGAATACTCAGTACTAAAATGCGAAATGTTAGATTAGAGACCACTTCGGACATGTGATCTGGGCAGTTTCAGAACATTCTTTGTTGATTGTTTATTTAACATTTTATGTTTTTATCCCTTCTTTCTTACTTCTCTGTTTGGATTTTATTAGTTTGTCAGGTGTCGTAAAAAAAGAACGAAAAGAAACTAGTATTTTCTGAAACTCAAAAAAAAATCAAACGCAAACAAATGCATGCTAGCTTGTTAGATTGCTCCTTGACGTAGCGAGAGCTCGCTTTTGTGTTAGACTTTACAAGTCATTTACAAGGTACTAAAAGAAAAGAAAATGCTAAAATAAACATGGGGTGGCGAGATGTGTGTGTTTTACAGAGGGGAGACAACAAGCTGACACACGAGAGTGACTGTGTCACTCTTACACTGGTCCATCATGAACCGCAGACTGACAAAGAACGCACCTGTAGTGTAAAACATCCAAATCAGAACCACTGCACACAAAACAGACTTGGCACTTTTGTTATCGACCAATGAACACGAAAGAAATGTCAATGCCAACACATACTGCACACAAGCTCAACACATACTGCACACAAGCTCAACACATACTGCACACAAGCTCAACACATACTGCACACAAGCTCAACACATACTGCACACAAGCTCAACACATACTGCACACAAGCTCATTTTGGGTTTAGGGTGAATGTGTGTGCAAAGGTAAAGCGTGGCAGGAAATGGGTTTGAAAATACAGGAAATGGGTGTTGAAAATACAGGAAATGGATGGGTAAATACAGGAATGGATATGGAATTACAAGAAATGGCTATGCAAACGCAGGCAATGTGTAACCAAATTCAAGAAATGGACGCAAATACGGGATACATCCATGACGTCACAGGTTCATCACACCATCCATGACGTCACAGGTTCATCACACCATCCATGACATCACAGGTTCATCACACCATCCATGACATCACAGGTTCATCACACCATCCATGACATCACAGGTTCATCACACCATCCATGACATCACAGGTTCATCACACCATCCATGACATCACAGGTTCATCACACCATCCATGACGTCACAGGTTCATCACACCATCCATGACATCACAGGTTCATCACACCATCCATGACATCACAGGTTCATCACACCATCCATGACATCACAGGTTCATCACACCATCCATGACATGACCTAAACATGTCCTCCCATTTGTTCGCTTGCCATCCCTTAGCGACATTGCCTGGCGACGTTGCCTGGCGACATTGCCTGGCGACGTTGCCTGGCGACGTGTCCCCTACCACTCAGTGGTCTGATGTCAGTCTGAAATGTTGGGTTGATCACTGAGCCCAACGACATGTAGCGAGGGAGGGTTTTCCAGAAAGTAGGTTATGTGACATACCCGGGTAAGTTAACTCCCCAGCTGACACCCAGCGTTGTAGCAACATCGCCAGTAGGTTACTGCAACATTGTGAATCAGCTGGTGGGTTAACTTACCCGGTTATGTTGCAAAACCTGCTTTCAGCAATACCCCCCAGTTCAGTAGCGTGTGTTGACAGACGAGGAGGGCGGCTAGGGTTTCTGGGCCCCCTGGCTAATTTGTCCTCGGGGGCCCCAAAATCTGCATCATACAGCTGAGTCTGGGGTTCTGATGGGGCCCCTGTGTGCCCAGGGCCCTTAGAATGGCCCTAATCCACCCCCCTTACCCCGTAACGGCATACCAGGAAAAGTGTGTATATGTGTGCATGCGTGTGTGAGAATGAAATCGAAAGAATGAAAGGGAAAGAGGCAGAGGGTGAGAGAGGGAGAGGGTGTGTGTCGCGAGGTATTACACACGCACAGCTGAGCAGATCAGGAAACCCCACACCGTCCAGTACCAGGAGGTGGTTTGGGGTTTTTCCATCTCCAGTACCTGGTAATGGGACATGTGTCGCCCTCGACGATCCCACTAATGTCATGTGACTTTGTACGTTACTCTCACGTTCCCTTCTGTGTCTCTATCGCTCACTTTCATGTGTCTATCTCTCTCACTCGTTCTCTCACTCACTCATTCTCTCACTCTCTTACTCTCTATCTCTCTCACTCATCCTCTCTCCCACTCATTCTCAATCTCTCTCACTCATTCTCTCTCTCGCTCTGTTTCCCCTTATTTCCCCCCTCTCTGTCTTTATTTAAAAAACAGAGACATAGATGTGATCAACAGAGAGAACAGCAGAGAGATGCAGCAGAGAGCAGCAGAGAGATGCAGCAGAGAGCAGAGAGATGCAGCAGAGATGCAGCAGAGATGCAGCAGAGAGACACAGCAGAGATGCAGCAGAGAGATGCAGCAGAGAGAGGCAGAGAGATGCAGCAGAGAGATGCAGCAGCAGAGAGAGCAGCAGAGAGATGCAGCAGAGAGCAGAGAGATGCAGCAGAGAGATGCAGCAGAGAGATGCAGCAGAGAGCAGAGAGATGCAGCAGAGAGATGCAGCAGAGAGCAGAGAGATGCAGCAGAGAGCAGAGAGATGCAGCAGAGAGATGCAGCAGAGAGCAGAGAGATGCAGCAGAGAGATGCAGCAGAGAGCAGAGAGATGCAGCAGAGATGCAGCAGAGATGCAGCAGAGAGACGCAGCAGAGAGATGCAGCAGAGAGACGCAGCAGAGATGCAGCAGAGAGACGCAGCAGAGATGCAGCAGAGATGCAGCAGAGAGATGCAGCAGAGAGCAGAGAGATGCAGCAGAGAGCAGAGAGAGGCAGCAGAGAGATGCAGCAGAGAGATGCAGCAGAGAGACGCAGCAGAGAGCAGAGAGATGCAGCAGAGAGCAGAGAGATGCAGCAGAGATGCAGCAGAGAGACGCAGCAGAGAGATGCAGCAGAGAGACGCAGCAGAGATGCAGCAGAGAGACGCAGCAGAGATGCAGCAGAGATGCAGCAGAGAGATGCAGCAGAGAGCAGAGAGATGCAGCAGAGAGCAGAGAGAGGCAGCAGAGAGATGCAGCAGAGAGCAGAGAGATGCAGCAGAGAGACGCAGCAGAGAGCAGAGAGATGCAGCAGAGATGCAGCAGAGAGATGCAGCAGAGAGAGGCAGCAGAGAGACGCAGCAGAGAGACGCAGCAGTTACATTAGCACGTTCCTGTTCCACACCTCTCCTCTCCAACACTCTGCTGATGAACCAGCCTGAGATAACCTGGTTTGAACTGTATTCAACTCAAACGCCCAATTATGGTTAAAAGCCAGTCTGTTCTTTTTAACAGTAAAACGTTTATTAACTGACATTAAACACAACGTTATATATAACAATGGAATATCTATGATGACTGTAACGACATTGGAACACCATGTGATTTTGAGTGCTGGTTAGTGTATGGAAAGAGAGGATGAAAGGGGGGTCGTCGTGACAATTTAACGGCAAAACGGAAATAGAAAAGGACCGAGAGGTCGACAACAAATGGCAGCGGGTTTCTGACCCGTGGTGTCACAGAGTCAGGCGAGGGGTCTTCCAGGTCCAACTGCCCCCCACCTGTTCTCTAGTTAATGCCCTAAAAGGAGGCCCTCTCGCTGGGGCACAGGCCCACCCCTCACCCCCTCTCCCCCGGGCATTGTAATTGAACCCTGGAGAAAAGGGAGGGGGGGGGAATTAAGCCTTGGAGTTTAAGTGATCTCGTTTATCCAAGCACCTATCGCTATAAGCTAGCAGGCTCTGCTGCGTGTGCACGCGGAAGTGTTCATGGCAACGGAAGACCTCCTCTGAGGTCAGACAGAACCCCCGAGTGTTCCGGAAGGATGGGAAGAATCCGGAACCTTGAGGTTCTGTATAGAACCCTTTATCCCCAGGATTCTTTAACTGTCACCGAGGGATTTATAGAGCGCTCACTTTTATGTCTTAAGGGGGGATGGGATGAAGGGAGGGAGGGAGGGGGGAGGGGGGAGGGAACCAGCTGGGAGAGAGAGAAGGGGGGCTGGGTAGTGAAGAAGGGCTGGAAGGGTTTGGAGGGTTTTTTGAGAATGGAAATGGCATGTTTCTAAACCGAGGTTGGATCACCCGCGGGACAAACATTTCTTCTCGCCCTAGATGCTAACGCTAACCCTGCCCAGTCGCTAACTACTGATTGTTGGTGAACGTTTCGATGGCCTCTTGTCCCTACTGTCCGAAACCTGCGTCCATGATCTGGTCTGTCGTTAGCAACGGTCGTTAGCAACGCTGGTGGTATCCTGGCGTATCCAGGCGTGCGAGGACACGACCACATCTGGTCCGTCACCAGAACCACACACGG
>CAEFZP010001285.1:0-2500 GCA_903064625.1 Mallotus villosus | reverse complement strand
ACATCCATTCACCACCCCCTCCATCCACACCCCCCTCCCACCACCACATCCCTTGCACACCACCCCACTCCTCTCCAGCCCGTCACGCACCTCCTTCACCTCCCGTGGAGAGCAGCTTGAAGATGGTGACAGAGAAGATAAAACAAGATTGGGATAAAGAAGAGAGGGAGAGAGAAGGGGAGAGAAGGAGAGAGAGGGAGAGAGGGGCAGAGAGTGGCATAGAGGGGAGAGAGTGGGAGACAGAGACAGTGGGTAGATAAGAAGGCGAAAATATGTGTTGAGATTGAGAGAGTAAGATATAGACATCATGGGAGTGATTGCGATATCCTGATTACGATATCGTGGCGGTGATGAGGGCGCTAGAGACGATATATGGCGTGGAAGGAGCGAAGGAGTGGTCTGTTGGTCTTCACATAAGCTCATCATCCTCCAGCCCTCTACCTTTACTAATAATACTACATATGACATGCCAAGCAAGCCACTTCATCAACTAATTACACATCCATACATTTCGATCCCTAACGACGTGAGCTCCAGAAATGCCCACACCTTAACGTGTATCCCAACCAGACGAGGACAAAGGACCTACAGTCCGGATCCAAGGTACAGGGTACATCAGAGAACTATATATACTTTCGTTTATTATTTTTAAACCTGCAATGACCTAATTACACAGGAAAATCTCCAACGGCTGAGTACCCTGACGGACCTGACCATGAGTGGAACCGCGTTTCTGTTAATAGCATCTCCAGACTGCTAACAGGGGACTCTCGAATGAGGCGTAATCGCATGTCGCTGGCGTGGCTATCTATATCTCCATGGCGATGATGTGGAGACCCTGGCAGCTGACAGAGCGTGGAAGGAGTCAGTGTGTTGTGATGATGGCAAGCTAATATAACACACACACAAGAGACACGCAGACACGCAAACACACACAGGCAGACACACACCACAGACACACAGACACACGCAGACACACACACAGACACGTAGACACACACAGACACACTCACCACACCCACACGAGTCAATACCCACACAGATACACACAGACACACACCACACAGACACACAGCACACAAACACAGTCAAATACCCACACAGCACCCACTCACCACACACACACAGAGTCAAACATACCCCCACAGATACACACAGACACACACACACAGCATACCCACTCACCACACCTCACAATCACACACAGACAATCACACACACACATACACTCACACGCACACACACACACACGCTTCCTGCAACCCAACGCACAGGCTCATGTTGTGCCGACACATGGTTTTCAGCCACCATGCAGTTAAACGGGTGCATGACTTAGATCTGTGTTCAAAATAGTGGAGCCGTCAATCTCAGCTGTGTTTGTGTGCACCCGTGCATAACTGTCAATTAGAGTGTGTGTGTGTGTGTGCTTGTGTCTATATAGTGTTTGTGTGTGTGTCTCTGTAAAGTGTGTGTGCCTTTGTGTGTGTGTGTGGGAGGTGGGTGTCTGTACAGTGCGTGTTGGGTGTGTATGTGTGTGTATGTGTTGTGTGTGTGTGTGCATGTAGCATGTGCGTGTCTGTGTTTGTGTGTAGGAGGCGGCTGTATAGAGTGTGCGTGTCTGTATGTCTGTGTGCCCTGTGCATGGGTGCGTGCGTGTGTGTTTCTGTCTGTGTGTGTGGAACCGTGTGTGTGTTTGTACAGCTCCTGCAGTGCTCTGTGTTGACAAGGCAATCCTATCAGAACATGCCCCAGTCTGTCACTCTCAAGAGGGGGGAGTAGAAGTGTATGATTGAGGAGAGGTACGAGAGTGTTTATGTATTATAGGATAGAGTAATGATGTCGGAATTATCGAGTGGACGATGGAGTAAGAGGATAGATTGTGCATTTATTATCTCCTCTCTTGCTGCTTCTTCTCCGCGAGAGGTACTTATATTCTTCTCTTCTCTACTTTCTCATTGCTGCTCTTCCGGTCTTTGCTTCTTAGTCGCATCTAGGTGCTTCTGGTTCGGCGCTCGCTCGCATGGGCTTCTTTCTCGAGTAGCGATGTTCTACTTTCGTCTAGGCGCGACTGCTCTTTCCTCTGGCTTCTCGTCTCGCGCTTCTTCTGGATTGTGCTCGTCCACTATTTCATTCTCTTCTTCGGCTTCTCTCTTCTGCTTTCTTCTCCGTCTCTCTTTCTGCCCTTTCTTGCTACCTCAGCTCTGTCTCCTGTCTTCCCGGCTCGCTCGCGAGTTCCGCTGGCGCGCGGGCCCGCGTTCTCCGTCTGCTCCGGCTCTCTGGCCTCTTTGCTTGCCCGGCGCAGCGGGCTCCTGGCGGCGCGGTCTCGGCTCCTCGCCGCTGCGGCTCGCGCGCTGAATCGGTGCTCGTCTCGCGTGCCTGCCTGTCTGCTCCGCTCGCCGGTCTGCTGGCGGCGGCGGTCCTAGCTGGGGCACACATGGATCGAGCGTGATCTAATTCCTTGTCTCAGAGCTGTGTATGTCCTATTGTGACTTGAAGGGTC
>CAEFZP010001284.1:0-27388 GCA_903064625.1 Mallotus villosus | reverse complement strand
CTACATGCTCTGAATCCGACCATGTACCAGGTTATCCATCTCCACAGCTTACATAAAGTACTCTATTATACATATAAACATTAAAAAAACAACATAAGCCTTCAAAAACAGATGAACCGCAGCACAAACAGAGCAAAGGGAGTACAAACATGTCATATCATTCGCCGTCCTCTCACCCTCCCGTTGACACGTCGATCCTGAGGAAAAGAGAAGAGCGAGACGAGAAAGGAAAGAGAAAGAGAAGAGAAAGAGAAAGAGAAAGAGAAAGAGAGAGAAAGAGAAAGAGAAAGAGAAAGAGAAAGAGAAAGAGAAAGAGAAAGAGAAAGAGAAAGAGCGAAAGAGAAAGAGAAAGAGAAAGAGAAAGAGAAAGAGAAAGAGAACGAGCACGAGAAAGCAGAAAGCGAAAGAGAACTCCCTATACAAGCTCCCGACAAATCTCCCTCTCCCTCTCTCTCTCTCTCTCTCCCTTTTTCTCTCCCTCTCTCTCCCTCTCTCTCTCTCTCTCTCTGCTCCCCCCCCCCGCTCTCCCAGATGCCCCCAGCGTGTCAGAGGGCAGAGATGTGGGGGGTGACCCTCGGACAGAGCGGAGTGTTGGAGTGCGAGGCGGACGCGATGCCTGAGGCGAGCTTTGAGTGGTACAGAGATGACAGAAGGTAATTGGGTGTGTTCATTTAGCGTCTTTTAGCCTCGAGTCTAGCTCGATGACTGTAGACGTGTCGTTCGTTTCATCGTCAGACGACGTGTGATGATGCGGCAGAGTACGGCTGTGGGCGTGTTTAGATATGGCGGGAGACGTTTAAGACGTCCTCGAGTAATCTGTAACATATTATCTGCCTTTGTAATTTATCATAAATTCAATATGGTCGGTTTGATATTCGACGAGATGGAATAACAAGGCCTCATATCTGGGTGAACACTTAATCAAAAGATGAAAGTCGTCAAAGACAATCTGAAATCCAGTAAAAAGTCAGTACACTGTATCTTGATGCTGTGCTGATTCATAAAATGTTGAATAAATACAAGGCTCTACTGGACTCCTTTCAACAAGGACATACCAATTTTCCTTTACTGCAGGTAAAAATGTCAGAATAAGGAACTTAATAGTTTCATGTCCACTTTTTAGGATTCTCAACGGTTTGGATGGCATTGAGATCGAGGATTTAGGGCGTCTCTCCAAGCTGATGTTTTTCAACGTCTCGGAGTCAGATTACGGAAACTTCACCTGCATCGCCATCAACACCCTGGGGAGTTCAAACACAACATATCTCTTGTATGGTGAGTATCCTGAATTTCCCTCACGAGATTAATAAAGTATCTATCTACATGTGTGACTAGTCCAGCTGCAAAGGCACTAAGCATATCATAGAAATAACAGAAGGCAATTATAAGCAGTATTAACTTTGCAAACAGTATTCGAATACAATGTATTCTGAACATGAATCTACCTTAATGGTATTTGTGATGGTGATGTTATCGATGATACCGTCAATATTAGAATGACAACACTTGCTTGACCATTAATACATTCACCAACCTTTTACGACATCCTAAATAACGCTGCCAAGGTTTATTTGATGTTTTTTCGTTGCTTTTTTCATATATATCGATATATATATTTGCTTTACTCTGTTGTAGAGGTAATTGAGCCCACTAGCTCAACGCTATTGCAAGGTTAGTATTCCGGACTTGCATGTGTTTAACCTCCTGAGCTCACCGTACACTAACAGCATGAGTAAACACGGCCATTTTCACAGTCTGAATTTGGTTCCCATATCAGTGGACTACCTCCCGAGCACATCTCTCCTCTTAAACCGAGGTGGCTGAGATATTCGGTTTGGTAATCCTGTAAACGAAATGGACCAGATCATTTGTACCACGCTGCCTGGAAGAAATGAGATGTGCAGATACTCAGTAGGAAGCGCTGCTGTGTTAGGACACAGTTGTTTGCTTCTGATTTTGTTTTAAGAGTTCAGACTGCGATGAGATGTCGCATCCCTAGTTTCTCCTATGATGAAGAAGAATCTCATTTAAACGTTTGTGGAAATGGCCAAATCAAAAGGAATGCTTTTCTAACTGTTTTCCATTTTTCCTTCAATCAACCTTAACCGTCTTGTCTTTTGCATGGCTTTATGTTGCATGTGATCATCATCTGTGTAAGTATTTTGTCTCTATATTATTATTTTTGTTTGAGTTGTGTGTGTGTGTGTGTATGTGTGTGTGTGTAGGGAGTAGAGGCTTGTGTGTGTCTGAATCCTAGAAATGTCTGAAACGTATCCATTAGAATCACCACAACTCTCCATTTGTGAGTCTGTGATCTGTTGTGTTTGTGTACTTGTGATGTGCGTCTTGGCAACAGTAACTAAGTTATTTGGAACCACAGAATGATGGCGGTTGTAGTGAGAGCTACTGAATGCTCTTCATACAGTTACTTTTGCCAAGGCCCACACACACATAGATGTTAACCTAACTGGTAGAAAGTTTACTAGGAGGCAGCAGATTGAAGTCCCTGTGTAGTTACTTATGTTAGTTAAGTGTCACACATCTAACTCAAACGCGATGCTGAAAAACCACATGGTTATAAAAGATACAAAGATCAAGATAGGAAAATAACGCATTCCTGTACAAAGTACAGAAACTTAGATACAGAGAAACAATACAGTCAAATACAGTTATCACAGATTTGACTGGATGAGTGGGCATTCAAAGTGGAAGATATTTGACGCAAAATCCCCCAAATTCTTAACAGACGATTTGTTGGGAGGTATTATGGGATGTGATGCTCGTAGTTAGGAGGAGCGTCCGCTGGTACAGCCATCTGTGGTCCCTCTCCTGCCACAAGAACAAGGACATTTTAGAGGACAACAGAGAAGGTTCATGACCCCGAGCTCATGTAAGGTCGTATTCCTAACAACAGCAAACACAAATTGAGATGCAAAATAAAACAGTAGGATTTGCTGTAAGTGAAACCAGGCCCTTTAACTTTACTTACTGGCTCTGATTTAGATTGTTAGAATGCACTATTATTCTAATTATCCACATACAGGATTAGGATTAATCCACTGTGGCAGTATAATTGGATACATGTCCCGAAAGAAAAGA
Organism: Mallotus villosus; assembly: GCA_903064625.1. Lineage (NCBI taxonomy): Eukaryota > Metazoa > Chordata > Actinopteri > Osmeriformes > Salangidae > Mallotus > Mallotus villosus. The sequence continues at coordinate 24,289 of CAEFZP010001284.1, read as the reverse complement.
TGGTGAACTCGTGAAAATCCAAGGGAAATTAGACGCCCATTGTATTCCAAGCTTCAAAGCGAAAATTCGAAATAATCCCGTTTCTCCTCTAGCGTTTGCGCAATATTTGTTTGAAACGGGACTCTAGCCACGTTGAACCATATGACCCCTTCAAAGCCACGAAAGAGAGAGAAATCGTCCGACTCAGAAAACACAAGAAAGATAGAAGATGTGCTTTGTTATTTCACGTTAAATATCTGTTTTGGTAAGGGACCAGCATTGCAGATGTCCCTGTAGCACATTCAGAAACGCTTGGGCAAAGCGGTAAGGGACCAGCATTGCAGTCTCTCCCAAAACTCCCAGTAGCATATTCAGAAACGCTTGGGCAAAGCCCCTCTAGCCCCTCCATAACTATCAGACTGATTATTTTTCCTCCCTCAGTTGATTAGGTTGTTTACACCAAGCTGCAATTAAGGCTGACCTGAACACTCGGTCCGTCTAGGTTTCATCGTACAATAAGACGATAAGAGGTCAGGTCAACGAGGCGGTACGGTAAAGGAGGGAAGATAACAGCTGCCGTTGCAATGCAAATTTGCCTCCTAAAGTACCCCTGCTTAAAACATTAAGCTGCAGGATTAATCTGTTCCTGAACTAAGAGTGTTGGGGCTTGGAGCATTTTGAGCAGCGCTATTAACGAAGTGTGATATTTATTCTTCGTGAGAAGGAGCTTTCTGTAAAATCACACCTTTGAGAATGCGCTTTTTGGGGTTTTTGAGTTCACCCAAAATGTAGGGGTCTTTTAGGGGGTTAGTAACAAGAATTGATTATCTCAACAGATCTCGATGTTACTAATAAATACTCATTTAGAGTCCGTTCATGTATAGTTTTGCAAATGTACCATCAACTTTTTTGAAATTTTGTGTGCAGAATTATATTGGCCACCCATCCACATTAAATTGGAGGAGGGGTTAAAGAGGGGTTGCTAGGTTACGGTGGGATTGCATTTGTTAAGGAATCACATGAGGGATCCATGATGGGCAATATAATGCTGAATGCAAAATTGCTTTTTATTTTTGATTTGCCACTGACCTTTTATTGCAAATGAATGTCTCCTGTTTTTCTAGAGGAGTCAACTTCTCCTTTAGCTCTGACGAGCTCTGAAACGAGCTCTGAAACTTATACAATACAGTCAGGTTTGTAAATAATACGACCGTTACCTCGCTTAACCCAAATCTAACGATTAAACATCCGATGAATAATGACCAATAATAGATCACTGACTTAGAAAACTTAACCCTTCTAAAATCTAAGGTTATCGAGAGTAGTTGTGTAGGAGAATAGATCAAATAGTTTTTTATAGTACAAGAGAGAGTATACTTCTCCTTGGTTTGACAGTTTGCGTGATGGTTTATAGACTGCTGGGAAAAGTGCCAACACAGTGAATCATTTGTTATCTGCGGATACGTTTATACAAGTCAATATATCTATCCCCTAGTTTAAACATGAGAAAGGGAAAAATCAATCTTGACTCCGTAAAATTGTCCAGGTGTTATTTTCTCTTTTCCGCTTTTCCGCAGGACCGAGAACAGTTCAGGACGGGAACAGCGGGTCTCTGGGAATCCACACAAACACGTACAACTGTGTCCTGTTTGTGATCTTTCTTCTCTTCCTGCTGAGGGTCTGAAGAGTGATGTCTCCGTGCAGATTGTGTTTTCTCTCGCGTGGAATCGCAAACTGAACTACTACATAATATCGAAGCGCAAAAAAAAAGTATGTAACATTCTTTTAAGCTGAAGATCTAACAATGTTTTTTTTCTGTTTCTTTTTTATTTTTACCATTATGGTTTGATTCAATTGTTTGGTTTAGGGTTTGCCACTTATTGAAAATGTGTCACTTATTGAAAGTCTGTTTATACATTTTGTATCACAAAGTTTCAATGAGAGACCAGGTTATAGCAATTGTGTGAGATGATTATCAAACATCTCAAAAGTACATTGGTAAGAACACAGATCTCCTCATGAGGTCTAATGACCTCACGTGTTCTTCCATGTGCCATCATAACGTAAGGATTACAATTATGGTCATGAAAAAAGACTGAAATTTTCTTTTTCTGCAATGATTTGTTATTTGTTCTCAGTTTTTGCTCTGCTAATCTATTCTTAGTTGAATTCCTATTTTTAAGAAGGGAATATTATGAAGTTGTAATTATTTAGGCACAAGCCTGGTTTGAATCCTGTTTAGCTGGCACAGCTATACTCATGGTGTTGAGTATATCAACTAGTTAAGGATGGATGAGCGTTTTTACTATGTGGACATCTAACTTCAATAATATATTTCCATGCAACCGTTGTCAAAGCAACCGGTGTGATAATTCTTAAGTTGTAACATATTGACATGTCATTTACATTATTTGTAGTTACTTGTGAATGGTTACTAATTTAACTATTTGTGTGTCAGAGTTAGGCCATGTCCATTATAAACATGGGGACAAACGTTGGTTTAGAAGAACCCAAAGACTACGCACTGTTAACTGCAGACTTTGTCCTCCACTCTTTGGCTCTCAAACCTCAGAACCTATAGTTGGTTTGTGTTCATCCGCAATCTATGAACTGACTATGCATATTTTGCATTTTTCGTCAGCAATTAGACTGCTACCACACGGTTTAATGATGTTTTGTAAGTTGATAACCTGGCTTTGAGGGTTATTTATATAACCGTTTTGAACCTCCCAATATAAGTATATCTACTTAATCCTCCTTAAGAACCCACCACCTGCTGTGGTTTTAGGTCCATGACTCTGCGAAACCCTTAGTTATGCTAAACAGCCAAGTACACATGCTCTTTTGAAACGTAAGACTGTGTGCAGTCTTTCATCCAGAATGTTGCTCCTGTGCCACATTGAAATGTGAGGTCTTGAACGCATTCATAATCTCCAGACAGACTCCCTACGGTGTCCCGTACTGCCACTTAAAGCGATATTCAGAAGGGCCTTCGAGGGTCACGTAAATGAGCGGTGGCGTGCGTCGCTATCCTACAGGTTCCATTTAGGGTATGTCAGATACCTGAATGTTCATCTCCCTTCATCTACTTCTTAACAATGTAATGTTTGTGTGTTGGATTTAATATAACCAAACACAAAAGTTGTGGATTTCATCAATAACATACAATTAACGGTGACAGACCATTGACAAATGCTTGGCTGTGTGGTTAAAGGGACAGTTCACCTAAAACACCTGTAGTGCAGTTTATCCATCTAGATGTTTTGTTGTGAGTTTCCAGGGTTTGGAGAAGTCTGCCATCTCTCCAATGTAATAGAACAAGATGGCACCCTGCTTGTGGTGCTCAAAGCGCCCCAGAAAATACATTTGGAAAAACCAGACAGCAATGTCTCTCTCCAGAAATCATGACCTGGTTACTCAAGATAGTCCAGAGACCTTGTTGTGAGGAGTTTCAAGTAAAAAGTGACTGTTGGGTGAACTGTCCCTTTAATGGGTGATTGCTTTGAGACCTATGCAGTACTTTGTCCAAATGTACAGGTCTGAGTATCTGGTTCACAAAAGAATACAGAGACACAGACTTTGCAAACCGGTGGTGCTCATGATAAAGATAGATGCTGACTTTTTAATCAAAATTCACATATTGCATGATGGGGCCAGTGTTGATGTTTAGGAACGAGAGCATCTTAGCGCACATCACTGAAGATACAGCAATGCACAGAATGGTTAGCCCTTAAAACAAATATGTTAATAAATAAAAAGATTTGTATTTTGGCTACAGCACCACATACAGTATGCTATTTGAACTGATATTGTCTGTTTTAAGATATGATGGTTAACGCTATAGCTACTCTTTGTCTTGGGACTTAAGTTGAAGGAAAATGCTATGGGTAGATTCAATACAAGTTGTAATCGTTTTGTTTAGTTTCAAAAGCAGATGTACAGAAAAGGATTCAGGGCTTCTAGGAAGTCTCTGCTCCATCCGTCTCTAAATACCTATTTCGATCATTTTATTTAGTTTGAGCTTATATTGTACCTACCCTATAGTATAGTGCTGTTTGTGATGTGATGTGATATGATATTTGTTTGATATGCAATGGGAATAAATTATTTTTAATTTCAAGATATCACTGAGTTGAGATGGGTCTTAACCACTTGGGGTTAACAGAGGTACATGATGGAATTTCATGATCTTATTAATCCATCACAAATGATTAGCACAAACATTTCCCTAATAAAAGAATTGCTCAATTGGTCAAGTCAACTCAAGGTACTCACTTGACTCCTGTAATGTAAAAGATGATTGGTTCACATGTATTTTCTTTTTGACGATTGTGTGTTCATATTTAAGACTGACAATAATAAAATGTTGTATCTAAATGCCTCGTTGTAGCCATCTTTGAGCCCTAATGTAATGATCTCTTACGTGATTTTATACTACTTCAGCATCATTGGAAATTTGAGATTTACAGTAGCCTATGTATGTAATGTATGCGAAATGTAATCAGGATTACAGAAGTCTGGTGGAATGCATTGAACTCAACTTAATGGCTTTAACTTGGCTTTATTCTGTTTCAGTGAGATCATGTTTTGGATTTTAAAAGGCATTGAAAACTTAATATTGATATTTAAACACCACCGGTTTTGAATTCACCTCTATAAAATTGAGATATTAATCAAATAAAAAAGCTCAGTCTGCTCAAATTTCGAATGGTGAAATTCAGATCCAACTCTAATTTATTTGGTTCGATGTGGCATGATCAAGCTAGTCAACAAGTAATATTTGTGGTGTTTAGTATTTATTTTATTTTATGGATAATATAGCTATAGTGTTTGCAATCTCAAAGATTTGAATAGCCTACATAATATGTCCCAGGTTCTTCCTGGTCCATTCCTGTGACATTGCTGCACCTTGCTGGTAGTTTAACTACGTCATATAGCTAGCTTTAACACAATCATGTTTTTCAACCAATCAGATTTCAGTGTCGCAACTACCTCCCACCTGTTCAGGTAAGACTAGCATGGCTAGTAAATAACGTCTTCGTTGTATGTCTCTAGACGGTCGTTTAAAACGATTTTAAAGTCAATAAAACAACTAAAACATGGTGTAACATACACCTTAACTGCTGTAACTGAAGGTACCTACAGTATCTACTGTACAGCGAATAGTTTTGATGTATTCCGAGTGATTGAATTAGGGCTAGCTGGTGGAATTGTTTGCTAAAGAGCTAGGATAGCTCTAGTCTAGCGGACGCCGGATACGCCATAGCCCATAGGGTAGTGGTTGACGAAAAACTAAATCTTGATTCATTTTTTATGAAGTATATAACACATAAACGGGGCAATCATGAATATGTCTGAATAGTTTATGAACGACATTTTAAATCCCTTTCATGCACCAGTGCAGCCTAGGTGGCATTTCCGCTGCTACATTCAGCTTCTAGGGAGAGCTTCTTGTGCTTCTGATTTGGCTAAATTATATTTATTTCCTCCAAATTCATGAATAGTACAGATAAGGATGTATATATATATATATATATATATATATATAGATATGCATTCACAATGTACAGTATTGAAGTCGTTATTTTTGTATACGATTGTAACAAACATGGGTCTTTGTAGTTGCAACAATGCAATTTCAAACGATCCTGAACAAATATTTAATTCATGCTAACCCTCAGCAAATTAGGTCATCGGAATATCGATGTAAAAGAAAGAAACGAAGTAGAAGTAGAAGTAGTTTTCCAGTAATATTAAAGTTCAAATTCGGGTGTAATTAGCAACATGTACAACAACTCAAACGTCATGTGCACATCTATATTTTTGCAGATAATTAGGAGTTCTCGTGCTAGTATTTGCTTGAGATCAATGAACTCATCTCAATCACTACTGCAGAGAACAGCTGGCAGCCACTGAAGTAATACAGGCAGCCATTCTCTGTCTTTTAAGTCCTGAAGTATTAGCCATGGTTGTGAATCAACAGAGTGCATCAAAACATATACTGCACATGATATTATATAAATATATGATTGTTTTTTGGTATGTGTCGGACAGTAATTGTGGCTTAGAACATGGACATAATAATACAGCCTAGTTAAATGTTTATCAGCGTCGACTATCGAAACTATTGCAAATGCTGTCATAATGAAGATAATAATCTCTCCTCGTTTCGAAATTATTTCACCTTATATAGCCATTATTTCTTATCAAGACAGGAAGACAATCTTAATCTTAACGGCTGGTAAAAATGTTTGATTGGTCTGATAAATATTTCATCACAGACCTGTGTGGTGCTGGCTGTGGGTAAGAAGATCACAGTCAAGCTGCACGCTTTCTTTTTTCTCTTTTTTAAGAAAACCAAAGAAAGTACCATCTGTTCCAATAGGAACCAGGGTGTGGTTTCTCTCATCATTACAGAGTGGGCTCGCACTAGGATGAATCAGGATTTTCATATTTGCACTTTCAAGTTGTTCTTTGTCTCCTGAGACTTGGTAAAGGCCTGTCCGTTTTCTTGAGTGCTAATGATGTCTTAAAGGCTCCAACTGTGTTTGGCAGCCCCAGATTTGAGCACACAGACAATCAAACAATCAACATTTCAAAAGACCGTCTGGTCCAAAATTGGATTGGTCATAGAGTATGTTTAGAAAATAACTGAAACAGGCTTACCGTGTTTGTACTTGTATAGTATGGGGGGGGTCAGATGGCTGAGCGGTTAGGGAGTCGGGCTATTAATCAGAAGGTTGTTGGTTCGATTCCCTGCCGTGCCAAATGACTTGTGTCCTTGGGCAAGGTACTTCACCCTACTTGCCTCGGGGAGAATGTCCCTGTACTTACTGTAAGTCGCTCTGGATAAGAGTGTCTGCTAAATGACTAAATGTAAATGATGCGAGACAGGTGCAAAAGCGCAGGGAGTTAAATGACCCTAAAATGACACTTGCGACCTCAACTGTGCCACAACAGTTTAGCACTTTTTTCAAAGTCAATTTCCTTGGACAAGCATCTGTGAAGTAATTATAGAGGGGAATCAATACTCCCAAAGCAAAGTAGCTTCAGAGTTATGCCACACTTCTCCAATATCAACACTTAGATGAGGGATGCAAAAGGATGTCCTGTTTAAGTTTAAGACTGTAAACTGAGTCTGACTTGAGTGTAGTGTAGTGACGAGAAGAGCCATGTTTTAGGTACAGTATTCAAATGTGACCTTTTGCCGTTGAATACAAGAAATGTGCTTGCTCCACTAATTAATAAAAGAGATCTAGACTATAACAAGAACTAAAAGAAAGATCACAATGGCTATTCTATATGTAGCCTACATCAAACTCCCACACTCCAATTAATTAATGACAGAATCAATGGAGATCATGGAAAAACATTAAAAACCTACATTCCAAATGACTAAGAAATTAACTTATCGTTGAATTCAGTTTCTATGCTTTATTGTGAGGTGGTGTCTATTCCGTGGAGATTTCCCTATGCCAAAACCACTTCTGAAGGTCAGGACGCAGCTACATTCTCTGCGGAATAAGTGGATTGAAAATGGTCTAATAATTAGCAGGCATGGCTAGGCATAATTAACTAGCATGGTCAACTGACATCTCATATTGACATGGAAATTAATTTAGCAGAATACATTCCCTTTCCAAGATAATAAGAAGTACACATATCAAATTAAATTCCACCTGTGAAAAAGCACACTAACCCTTCTACTACACAGGTGAGAACTTTGTAGTAACCATTGAAATGATTTAAAAATGATTTGTAGTTTCTTGCTGGAAGTCAAAGTCAGATGTATATCTACAGCACATTTAAAAATAACCAGTCGGCCAAAGTGTTGTAAAATCTGCTAAGGCTAAATAAGACTCTTAGTGGAATGAAGATGGTGACTAACCTCTGTAAGCCCGCCCTGCCTTAATAGGATCAGTTTACCAGCCCATACACTCATGTGATTTTCATGTGTTTTTTCACAGATGTGTTAGTTAAAAGTAATGTGGAATGTCAGCAAAGTGCTGAATCTGAATACTCTTAACTGGCGGCTAGTAGGCCTAAATATACTGTTTTTAAAATACAGAAGGATTGTTTTACAGAATCGAAATAAATAAAATGTAAATGTACTCACGTGCTTTCTCTCGCCATTACAATGGCAGTAACCAAGCGCTAAAAGTACAAAATAATCTAAATATATCTACCACTGAATCACTAATGTTGCTACCTCAACATAACATACTGTAAAATACACAGTCTGCATCATATACAAAACATCTGTGTATCTTCCAAACTGTATTTATTGTGATATGAGAAGGCAAAAAAACTAAACAAAAGCTGGATGTACATACAGGGTACTCTAGGGGAAGAACTGAAAACATGATTAATGGTGTGACAGTTACCTACCTTGGTCCTCATTCTTTTGTTCAAGGCCAATGAATGTGCTCAGACCACAAAGGATTGAATCCAGGGAATGATCCGGCTTTGTGTAACACATTCTAACGTATTCTAATTTCCAAGTAAACAGCTGCCTCCGGTGTTTATGTCTCGGCTGGTAACCTATGTAGAATTCTTTATCTCAGGACACAGGACAGACCCAAGTGACCAAACGCAGCAACATGAAGCCTACAATTTGCATGAAGCCAATGTGAAAAGAATAAATGAATGAATGAGCATTTAAAGAGGGGTTGGTTTTGTGTACACAACGTACTGTAATTGTTTAGAAAGGGTAATTTGGTGATTTGTTATGGAAGGTCAACAGTGGGACATGGTACCATGGACAGTCATTTCTGTTTACACAAATAGCTACAATTGTGTTGCATCTCCACCGTAAAATACATTTGTAAACTAGAGAGGGTATAATTTCTGAGGAAATTGTCAAGTGTGCTTGTGGCCATCGCAGTTTAGGCAGTTAATATCACCTCAACAAATATTGTTTTAAATGATTATCAAATCATAATGTTCATATATGTGTAGAAAGAAAACAAGTATGTTTTCACGTTACTGAAATCATCCCAACAGTTACTAAAGGACAAACACATGGCTGACATAATTATTGGAAAAAAAAGTTTGATTTATTAGTGATGAAGATTGCATGGATTAAAAAAAAAGGTGTAAAACTAATATTAGAGGCTTCTTGTTTAATTTCTGCTTTTTTTCCTTCTTCATAGAGACGGTGGGGATAGAGAAGGAAAGAAATGCACTTATCCGGTGAGATACCAGGACACCCCAAGTGCAAATCTAGATCCTTAGTACTTATATAGTTCAGTTAACAACAATTAGGTGGTGTCTTACTTGCACTTTAGAGGAACCAAACACCTGAGTTTACTCCAAAAAATGCAACTTTCATGGAATTTCTTCAAATGTTTCGCTAGGTTAGCCAGGATTTTTCAAAGAAGAAACAAAACAAAAAAAACATAGCAAAGAATTGTTAGATTTATGTGTTAAGCTGAGCGGGGATGTCAAACATAATAAATAATAATAATTATTCATTTTATTTGTAACGCGCTCTTCATTCATAAGAATCTCAGAGGTTTTAACCAAGCAAATATATTTTTTGGGCGTACAGTATCTCTTCAAATACATTGGATATGTAACTTTTTCCTCATTTAACAGAACATTCACAGTTTCACTTTTTTCAGATAAAAAAACAGACTGCTTAAAATGATTCGCCATGTAATTAGTTTTCAGTTTGTTATTGTGAACATGTCAGTTCTCCCCAAATGGATAGTTTGTGCTGTGAGGTGTTTCTGCATCATCGCAGCTGTCATCGGGACAAGGCTGTGATGTCCCTAATTAGTTACTTAAGACTTACTTAGGCGTTGCACATAATGAACACAATCAAACAAAAGTAAATCTAAGTGGACTGTGCCAGTTAATAGACAGTGGTGAATTAATAACATGCTAAAAAACATCTTCCTCATTACCGCCAACTATTTAAGAAGTGTTAGAATTTCCTCACAGCCTAACATTGAAAATAAATCTGTCATTCCACTCGAGAAGTTAGTGGTTTAGTAAGCTTTACACCTTTAATGTGTCTTGAATTACATTTTCTAACAACTTTAATGATGCCTGTGGTATGGATGTCATGCCTCTACCTGAGATCTTGTAACTGCTGTGACAGTTTAAATTTAGGTTGATCAAGCTGCTCCTTAACATACTCTTTTCCAATCTCAAGCTTAGTGCATACATTGTCTTGTAAGTAAAGCTTTGTGTTGGTAGCCAGTAATATGAATTAATCGTGATCAATGATTTTATTATTAACAGATGTAGTACCTCAAACTACCATTTGTGAATCTAAATGACTAAATATATTTGTCTACCAGAATTTCAGGATAATGATGAGTGCTTCGACAACCAGAAATTACTTGCATCATACAACACTCCAAATCACTGTGGCAACATGGAAAATGGTAATGTAATATATCATATAAAGCCGCTAGTTGCAGGTTCAAATAGGTTACCTTGATTAAACGTTCTATCGATAACATAGTTTGGGCAAAACACGGACAGTGGTTGTCTCACCAACACGGAGAATGTGATACACGTGTCCACGTAGGCTACAACCAAACTTTTCACTTGTTATATTTTTCTCTGTGCTTTAAAAAAAAATCTGATCGTGTTCCAAACTAAATTTCGTATTTGTCAATAATGCAGTGCCGCTCATCCAGCTGACGTACCATGATCGAAACATCGCTGTGTTTTATGTAACCTAATCACATTTTAACATCATGTTTGGAGACATTTTAAAATGTGTGAAGTATACGCTCCAAACTAATCAACATAGTTTATAGCAGCAACATGTTGCTACATCGCAAGGTAGTTGATGTAAAGTTTTACCAAATACAAATATATAAAGTAGCTAAAATACACTCTGGTACCATTAACATTTTAATAGGGGATTTAAACAATGAAATGACTCAAACTTACTGACATCAATAGCATTTCCAACAATCTCTGATCAATACAGAAGGCAAGGGTGACTCCCTAGCCTTCGATTACAAGTAATACAGTTCATCAGGTTTTGCAAAACATATGTGTCATTACAAAGATCACATCTGAACAACAATAAAAAGTACAAGCCCATATTTATATGCTGTAATTTAGTGCTGAGTACGAAGTGAACATTGCTGCTTAAATCAAAACCAGTTACAGTTTTCACTTATTCTTGTTCATAGAGGTTAGAAGTAGTCGAATAATTCGCTTGTGCATTTAATGTAGATGGGGGACATACTAGAAGGCTTTATATGGAATATGCTAAAATGATTTACATCAAAAATAAACTTTGAAAAGAAGGATTGGCAGAAGGGAAATAAATAAATTACGACAATGTGAATAAAGAATTTACCAAAAATAAGAGCGTTTCACTACATTTCACGTGTCAAAATAACACATTTGAAACAGATGGCATAGCTTTAACACACACTGAAAATCAAACTTTTCTGATGTAATATTCACCAACCCTCAAGTTTTTTTTCTTTTTAAATAAATAAAATACAAATCAGTACTTGTTAAAGCCAGAATAACATGTTTTGACTAAAGCTTAGATCTTGGTGCCCTACATTGTACAGTGACCTTAAATCAAGGACAGGCATGATATCATGATCATGTCAATACTTTTCAAGATCAATTAGTAAGATAAACACATGGAAAATGCCTACTTTTAATGATATTACTCCATTCATTTATACCATCAGCTTGCTTAGTATGTCCCAACACTTACTTTAAAACCATTTGTCTTTAGCTAGGCTGTTCATGGTGAATACTGCCTCAAAATGTCTACTGTGACTAATGTCTGTTTAGTGCCTTGAGCAGTTTTAACATGGGAAACACACAAGGCTGCTGCTGCATGATTTTGCCTCAAATGATAGTACTATTTTCTACATAACATCGTTTATAGTGAATGGGGTTTGTTACTTTGTTGCATACAACTGTAAAAATACAGTAAAATTGAACAATCACATTGCATTTTTTCCATATTTTGTCAACATAATAAAAAAAACATGTTATATTACAGATCTTTAACAGGACATGACACACCAGTAATCTGAATTTACACCTCAATATCGGGCAAATATCATTCAACTATGAAGTACATCACTTTTTTTTTCCTGTCTTCCCTTCAAACATACAAAAAGGTTAGGAAACAAACCTCCTAGTACAGCTGCTCCCTTAGTTACGAGCCTACCCTCACCCCCGGCAACGACTCCTCGTCCGCCCATCCCAAAAATCAGACGCAGAGCTGAAAAGAAAGAAAAAGTGCAAACCAAAAAGGTGTTCTCGCGATTTCCTGTCTTCTTGAGCGGGACTAAAAGTTCGTGTCTGTGGCGGATCCACACACTGAGAAACTTGAGGTCGGTGCGTCAAAACTTGAGCAGGTACAACAAAGTAACAGTCAGCAGAAGGCATAGAGAGCAGGGCGGGAACAGGGCGGCCTTGTTGACGTCATGCATGGCTCCTGGCCCTGGAAGAGAGACAGTCATGGTCAATATCAACCACAGAGCAAGGCCTGGGTGCTGACAGAAACATAATAATAATAATAATTTATTTTTAACGCGCTCTTCATTCATAAGAATCTCAGAGTGCCAAAATATTAGAAACAAACTATAATAATACAATAAAATAATAATAATAATTTTAAAAAAATATATATATTTTGTATGTTGTACTGTTTTAGCTTTTCTCTCTTTTTATAGTTTTATATGGAACTTGGCGTCTGAAATAAAGATTTAATAAATAATATGATAATATAAAGGCCTGGGTGCTGACTGAAACGGGAGTGTTAAACTGTTGTATTTGAAATTATATATATTATATATATATAACATATACAGGTGCTTGTCATATAATTAGAATATTCTCAATTTATAATGCAGATTTCAATTTCCAACAGGACTTGGCACCTGCACACTGTCAGTGCCAACCTGGTTTAAGGACCATGGTATCCCTGTTCTTAATTGGCCAGCAAACTCGCCTGACCCTAACCCCATTGAAAATCTATGGGGTATTGTGAAGAGGAAGATGGGGGGGATGGGATTTTCCTTGGTTGTCAGTTATAATCATCAACATTTTAAGAAATAAACATTTGAAATATATCAGTCTGTGTGTAATGAATGAATATAATATACACTTTTCGAATGGAATTAGTGAAATAAATCAACTTTTTGATGATATTCTAATAATATGACAAGCACCTGTATATATATATCATATATATACTATGTGGGATTATTAATGGATGTTTTTGTTGATCTAGGTATGAAGTTGTAAAACAGTAACTCTGACTGACCGTAGAGGATGATGCTGGCGTTAGTGATTCCCATCGTGTTCTTCGCAACACACGTGTAGTTTCCATAGTCTTCTTCTGATACGTTAAAGAAAATCAGCATGGATTGTTTACCCTGGTTCTCGATCTTCACCCCGTCCAGTCCATTCGAGAGCCTGCAAGAGACGCATTCGAGACCCTGTAGTTAGTCAAAACACTCAACCTTCAACTAAGACTAGACAACTTGGTCTAGATCAGGGTTGTCCAATCCTGGTCCTCGAGGGCCACTGTCCTGCATGTTTTTAGATGTTTCCCTGCTCCAGCGCACCTGTTTCAAATAAATGGGTTGTTATCAAGCTCTGTGGAAGCCGGGTAATAACCATTCATTTAAATCAGGTGTGCTGGAGCAGGTGAACATCTAAAACATGTAGGACAGCGGCCCTCGAGGACTAGGATTAGACAACCCTGGTCTAGATACAGGGTTCAAAACCCTATCAAGTCTACAGGAACCGCCCTCATAAGATATCCATATAACTGTATTAAAACTGTGGGTGCACTGCACTTTCTGAAAGCCCATAAAACCATGTGTCCTTGTAAAGGTCAAGTCTGTAACGTGTGCAGCATCTTACGTGACCTTGAACGTACTGAGTCACTGAGAAGAAACGAGCTTCACAAACACTCGACGCTGCTTGTTGAGCAGCTGAAGTCTGCAACAAACATCTTACGTTTGCTCAGTGGCCTCATCGCTAATATGACCATGGCTCACTGGACTGCGCCGGTTCATTTCGGAACAATAATCCTTTGCAAAGCGTGCTTGTTCATCATAACTCCCCCTTCCTCTACTAGCTGAGAGGTTGTCCAAGCAACACAGCCCCATTGACAAACTAATTATGCGAGAATAATGCTTGGTAGCCACGACTGTTTTGAATTTCTGTCTCTCTCCTTCCCGCTCTCCCTCCCTAACTCAGAGTTAAGGAACAGCCTTCATGACACTCACCTCCTTTCCTCCTTGTACCACTCAAAATCCGCTCTAGGCACAGCAGAGGCCTCGCACTGTAATACTCCTTTCTGTCCCACTGGGGCTCCCGTACTTCTGGCCTTGGAAATCGAGGGTGGATCTGTGAATACCATCACACAAGGCGGGTTGGATTTTATTTGACAGTTCTCTCGGATGAGAAGGGTGTGTTATATATTGTTTTATGGCAGAGTTGTTTATACTGTCGCATCTAGAAGGTTAAAGAGTTCAATTCCTGCTTGAACTCTATCGGTGCTGGTTCTCTTACGGGCCATCCTCTGTGGAGGATGTGTGTTCTCCTACACTCACATGGGTTCCTCCGCTAAAGAACCCCAATATAAACATGCAGAACAGATCGATGTCCTGCACATCTCCCTGACATCTGTGACAACATGGCACCCAATAAAGATTTCTGACCATAGAAAAGCTGGTGGTGTGTGTGTGTGTGTTCTGTGCAGTTTTGGTTCTTACAGTTGACGATGACTTGAACAGTCCTCACATCTGGGGCGGAGATGTCGTTGGAGGAGATGCACTCATAATGCCCTGACTGCTCCTTGGTCACCGCTTTCAAATCCACCACTTCTCCCTCGTTGACAAACGTATGTCCTGAAAAATAGAACATGTTTTGCTTAAGATGCATCACTGACAGCATGAACCTTCCAAGAACAAAAACTGCATCACTCGAGAAGGCGAATGGCTATAACATTCATAGGCAAGAACTACAAAGTTGTCTGGACTGTCATCTGACAAATACTCTGAGTCATAGAGAAGGTCAGAGAAAGATGGCAGACTACCCCTGGCTCTTCCCACATTGGTTACATTCACAAACAGATCTGATTGGAAATGGATCCTTATGTTGCTTTTATGCTGGACGCGTTGAAGCATGGAAAAACGGTGGAAATGAAATTATAAGCACTAATTGATTAATCAGAAGCCTGTGCTCATGAAAAACATAATAAATTATGTTTAATTGCACAGGCGCTCGTGTGCGAATGCGCCTGGGTGTGATAATGTGGCTAAAAAGGGAAAAGAGAAACATCTTTACTTGAGAGATAACCTAAACCCAATCAGTGAGAAATGTCACTTCCCACAATAACTCGACATTAGCAAGATCTCATTATATTTTCCCCCAGCTCATACCCACAGCTGACTGGGATTGCTGAGAAGGTTCTGGGCCGATCAGCGTGAAGCTTTTAACTCAAATGTGGGTTGGTGGGGCCATTGCGACTGGAATTACAGATAATTGAAATTTTTCATTACGCATATCTACATTTATGAAGAGAAAATTTGAAACTGAGTTATTGGCTATTACCTTATTTTTTCTTTCTTTAAAAAAAAATGGTTGCAGGCGATGTTAGTGTGAGTGATGGCCAAGGTTATTCTCAAATAGTTCCAGTTTTGAGGTAGAATCTGGGTGTAATATTTCAGCCCTTACTCCAGCCAAATCAAGGCTCTGGCTGTGGTCCAAAGCCAAATAAACACCTTATTTTCACCTGCTGAATCAGACAGACTGCTCTGTCTTATAAACATTCCCCCCTCAAGACAATTCATTATGTATGTGTCAATCAACGTATAATATCGGCAAACAAGACTTATACACTTAGTATAATCAATTTCATAGGCTTCTCCAACAGTTTTAATCGTGTGTTTTTCTAAAGATTATTATCTTGACCTTGTTTGATTCTACAGACGTCAACACACTATACAGCCATGACAAGCTGCACTTGTGTTATACTCTATGATCATAGGTTGAGTGATGACGTGGGTTTGTCACGCTGAGAACAATGAATACTTTGTATGTTGGAAGAGTTAACTTTGTTTTACATTATCCTCACTTCACTCCCCATATCTTTGTTCTGAACATCACCCCGTCTCAAACACCACCATATATATATATACTTTCCTTTTTCCCCCGCCACACTGC
Organism: Mallotus villosus; assembly: GCA_903064625.1. NCBI lineage: Eukaryota > Metazoa > Chordata > Actinopteri > Osmeriformes > Salangidae > Mallotus > Mallotus villosus. The sequence goes on along the minus strand of CAEFZP010001284.1, from coordinate 8,125 downwards.
AGAAATATTCAACAACTCGGGTATGCAATTAAGAATAATTAATGGTTGCTGAAACGTTTTCTGCTGTAGAACGAGTTGTCTTAGCAACCAAGGCCGTTTCACCTTTTACAGTTGCGTCATGCTAGGTCCTTAACATCTGAGAAGCACTGGAAATAATTTCTATACAATACAAAACCCATGATGTCTTAGGAAATAGCAGGTATTTCTTAGATGCATTGTTGCTTTTTGGCATGTCTTTTCTTGACTCTTGGTTTTGTCAACGCGTGACTGGCACTGTCTTAATGGGATTAGGGCTACATTTCACATCAGACACATTTTGAAAATACAGTAATTAATCCACCGTTAATTAACTGTCCACTGTTAACTGACGTCTAATCTGATGTGCAAGTCATTATCACAATTCTTAGTTTCGAGGCATAAGAATGGTCTGTGGATTACACATTTTTTGACAGATCACTGCATTACAATTGGTTCCATGATATAAACTATAATATAGCCTATTGTTAGGTACAGGTAGGCTGTCCATCCATAGGCTACACACTTTTCATAAAAAAATTAATCCATAAGACTATACCATTAAACATGTTCTGGTTACTAGATCACGGAAAAGTTTAGTTTGGACTACAAACAGTAGCAGTTTCCCCTTATGATTTTACATGCCACGTCAGGCCAATGAAACGGCATGCCTTGCATCTTCTGATACTGTTAACTATAATGCTAAACAGATAATGACAGTAACATGAAACGTGCTGTTCCCAGACAGTCAAACTTCAATGTTGCTTCAACAGTGCAATTACAGTGCATTTTCAGGACTAGTTTGTTTGAGGTAAGGTTGACTGCCTGCAATTGTTCCAGATTGTGTACAGGCGTCAAACACCTCAAAGCATCAAATCCTCCTTTAATCTGCCAGCGGACCTGGAGGAGGGGATCGCTTCTTATCTTCTGTTTATCCAAGAAGTTTGTTTTCCTTATCACTGTTCAAAACTATTATCTCGGAAGTAAGGATGTAGAGGCATTTGTTCACATTTGTGCTAGTGAACAGATATCCTGTGTGATAATAACGGTTGCTAGCTATCGTATGTGATCTGCAAGTAAAATCACAAAAGTTTTAATAGTAGCGCAGTGTCCGTTGGCGGTTGTCTCCATATCTTAGCGCAGAACAATATTGCATGTTCGTATATTTAAATGTATTCGTTGCAAACTGCTGTTCCTCATTTCCTCCTCCAGTAGCTACAGCCCTTTGATAGCCCGGCCACATTATTATGATCAGCATCAACACTAGCGGCTCGTAATGTTACATTTAGGTGAGCTCGTCTGAAGCGCTGATGCTTGTCCTAGAGCTTGCGTTCCGTAAGGGGATAAGGTGGTTTCGGTTTTATGAACATTAACATGGGCTGAAATATTACACACATACACTACCTCCCTCAGCAAAACAAACAAAGTGATGTTAAAAATAAACGCCCAACGTGGTATTCTCAGCGTTTCCCTGCTCTGAGATAGTAATTAACTGAGGCAGGGAACCAAGTTCTAGGCTACTCGAAAGAATTACAGTTCAATTCTGGCACCAAACCAGCGCAACAATTTTACTTTGTAATGGAGCTAATCTGTGTCCTTCTTTGTCAGTTACTGGCAACGGCTGATAAAAAATGGTTGAAGTTATGTGTCAATTAAATCTAATTACTTATTCAATCGTGATTATGGTTATATAGTCTTCTACTTTTGCCACTGAACTATGCAGTAGACTGAATAAGCCACTATGGTTATTAAACGTTTATAATGTGAGTTATTAATCTGAAGCATTCCAAGACGAATGACTGGCAGTCTAAACCAAGCCAACTTTCTGAACCTCAAATTCTCAAAGGCTGCAGTGATCAGCTATGTCACAAAGGCGTAAATGCCTGAGGATATTCAGCAACTTCTCAAACTACGATATAGATTCCAAGCTCTGAAAGTCCTGGGTTTGAACACTTTTAAAATTATTAAATATTCCATACTCATTATTTATCGTACTGTATGTGCAGACCCAATACTTGTACTTTTGAAGTGAGTCAAATTAATTAATAATGTTCTCGTTGATGTTATGAATTTCTGCGTTTGCAGGCATGCATGCACACAACTGCTCGGAACCAACAGCGCACACTGAATTGATGTATTATTCTTTATTATCACATTTAGTATGAATTATTCTATTTATAGACATATACATAAACTAGGAACTACTTGTGTACAAACGTTTTACTACAGCCATTTTGCCTTCGAATGTGTGTTGCACCCACACACACACTTTCACCTGGCGTTAGACCAACTGTAAAGTAAGGTCCTTGACAATTGACGTAAAGAGTGCTCGCTAATAACATCTGCTGGCTTCAAACCGTTCAAGCCTGGCTTGATATGTCAAGTCTTAGCTTCTGATAAACTCCTTGATGAAACAAGTCATTTCCATCCAGAGCCATTATGTGCTATGCAAGTCCAACAGGGTTCCAGGGTTGTCATGGCAATGGCAGAAAAATCTAGCCCGTCATACCGTGTGGTCTGAAGCCACATCAAAGAGCTATGGTGTACGGTATTGTGAAGGAGGAACAAGGTGTATGTTTACTGCCTACCTGGCCAACTCAACAATCAGCACTGCGAACAAAGGCTCAATAGGTACAGAAGTTCTATGTCTAAGTCACAACAGTCTAGGTCACAACAGGGAATGTTTTTGTCACGAAGAGGGCTGGTTTCAACCTCTCAATAACTCTCTTTTGCTCTGCCTCCCTGGAAGGACTTCATTTAGTAACGTTTGGTGGAAGTTATAAAAATGAAAAACATTTCTACAATTTAAAGACTTGAAAGTGTTCTGGGGAGAATACTAGATGCGTTGTTTAAAAGCACGATGGACGATTCAAAGATCACTAACGCATGTTACTCTCTTCACACTTCTCTCACAGAACATCCCTTTTAAAGAACGCTCGACTGAGCTTGTTTGTGGCAACGGAACCCACAGAGAACCCACAGGAGAGAGAACCACTCTCCCTTCACCCAGGCCATGTTCCAGTAGAGCAAGCAAGGTATAAACAGATTTAAGATATTTCCGCTCCACGTCTGTCATTGAAACGGTTCTTGGCATATTAAAAACCCTTCCTCTGAAACACACAGTGTAGCTTCACTCCTCCCTCGCTGACCTTTCATTCCCCGGCTGACTAACAGACACCGAGGTCCTACGATACTTCTACCTCTCTGTCACTGCCGTTAGGAGGGAAACGAATAGGAAAACATTACAGGATGACATTCTGTCCATAATGAGATTCCCCGAGCGCTAATGATTTCATAATAAACCATTGACCATTATTAATATTTGTCAACACATCTAATTGTGATATGCAATCATCCCTGGATAGCTCATAATAGGTTTTCAAAGTGCCATGATGACTTTTGTCTGCGTAAACCAATTAAAGGACCGCTGACACATTATATGGGGGTAGTTATGCTTGAAGTAATGTGAGAGGGCACCAGTCAGTCCCATTTCAAACAAGACCAAAGTATTTTCAAAGCAGGACGGGGGGAGCTCCCATGACTCATGTTCATTACCCCGCTGTGTCGTTATACAGAATGTAGTGTATACGTAGAACAAAGAATACGTGAATGTGCTTTGATGGTAGGATAATTGAGATGGCATGATATGTTGAGAATTCATCTGATTTAGTATTGTACTTGCTCTGCATCACTACTGCATGCTGCAAAAAAAACGTTATCTTATTTCCGATCATTTGTCCAAAGGCAAACTTTCCATTCAGATGTATGTGAAGTGGTTGTTGCAACACCCTTTTTAAAGATGAATCTCTCTGCTGTTGGCCTATCGCAAGTCACCATCCATACACATACACGCACACCATATGATGATAAACTGGTGAAGTGCATTTCAGACTTGAACTGTTAAAACACTGATAATATTGTGTGACATGTCATGTTCTTTTATCTTTTCCTCTCTTGTCATTAGTGGTAAAAAAAAACGCCAACCAAGTGTCCATTTGATTAATGGCATTGTGACATCAGAGGACATGAATGACAGAAAGAAGCAGAATGATTTTGATTGCGTATTGAGCAACTGTTCCAAACGCCAATAAAACAACGTTGGTTACCATGCCCTAGTGGGGTGAATCATATCTCATACCACACACCACCCTCCCCCCTTGCCCAATCAGCTTGTGGATAAGTAATAGGTCACCATGGTGACACTGTTCAACCTGGCCAATCATCACCCTCGAAACCTTTCCTCGGTCTTTCCTCCAGGCTCCAGCCTTGCTCACAACAAATCGCCAGAGCGTATTTATAAATATATCTTCATTAGGACAGTCAGTCATAGACCAGACAGAGTCTAATTACAACTGGGTTTTGATTACTGACTGCCAATCAATTACTCTAATATAATGCCTCTCCCCCAGAGACGTCTCGGAGAGTGATTACCGGATCATTGGAAGGCTGTCTCCAGGCTGTTGTGGATGGGTTCATCTCAGAGGTGTAAACAGCAGGAGAGAGAGAGAGAGAGAGAGACACCTGACAGACCCTCCAGAGTGCTCTGCCATCCATTTTACCTCCTCTCCCTTTCTTCCTCCTCTCCCTTTCTTCCTCCTCCTCTGCTTGTGTGGTCAGACATGTTTGGAATCGTCCTTTTGTACCAGGAATAGGAGACATCATTATGATTTATGCACATTTATAGGCCAGCTGTGGCACTTGAGAATTGGTGTGTTCTTTTTTAACTGAGTGAGTGTCACAGGCTTGCCAGTGGGTGTTCTTGAATAAGCAAAGGGGGATGTTTGTATATCGAAAGAAGCCACCAATTTACAAACTGCTCTTCTTCTTCTAGTGACCTGAACGAGCACCAGAACCACAGAAGCATTTGTATCTCGCCTGCAAACTCCCAGGTACGTTTTCGGAAACGGCTAATCTAAAAAAAAACAGGCAAAGCTGCATGAGACTCTGAAGACGTAACTGAACAATTTGAGTCCTGGGAACTTCATACACGTCATACATTTTCAGACACTTACAGCCTGATGTATGTATGTGTATGTATATATATATTTTAACTGTACTTTCATGCTTGTCGCATTCTACAATTAAAGACGACGGGAGCACTGGCGGCAACTGCGTTTCCCCCCAAAAGGCTCTGTACTTATCAGCCCCAAACATGCCAGGGACGCAGGGGGAAGTGAAAATCCCCAGCCACGTGGTTACATCAGCTAGTTAATCGCACCTGATGATAATTAATAACGAACTCCGCAAGCGAGGCGTTCGAGCGACGAGGCTTCGCGGCGGGCTCGTTCCTGCGGGGTGGAAAGGGCCCGCGCTGGGACACAAGTCACACATTCGAGGCGGCGAGGAGAGAGAGATAAGAGTTAGAGAACGATGCGATCTGGGAAAACGTGTTCTGTTCAGGCTTCATCAGGTATGCGACTGGTTTAATAACATGGAAAAAAAGGAGTGATTGCGCGTGAAACGCAGCATAACAGGGCTCTGTAATGACGTGGCGCGGGAGAGGTAATACGGTGGAAGGGCCCCGGGGACCACAAGCCATTAGCTATTGCTTCAGGGACCAGAGAGGAACAGTGTATTGAACTGTTCATTAACATTTTTTATTTCCTCTGAATTCTACAAGAAAGGGGAAGTTGAGAAACACTGTAGCAAAGCCCGTGGGATTGTAATGGCTGTGGCTAGACTGGGAGAGAGAAAGGAGGTTAGAGACTATCGAGTAAACCGAGAGGACTGTCTGAAAGCAAGCACAAGACTACAGTTGGCTCTCCTTAAGAAGGCCGTCGGAATGCAATTTCATCTTTCAACTCTTAAGCATTCGGCTCCACAGCAGAGCACAAACAGTGCTTTACGTTGAATAGGGTCGTTTGTTTCGTTAGTGTTACAAGTCGAGATAGATATTGTACGTCATCAACAATGTACCACACAACACTGCTGGGACGACACCAGAGTGTGTAGCTCAAATCCACACGTCTTCAACCGCATTCCTCAGTAGCACTGGGGAAATAAAAGTAACTTAAGCGGTGAATTCTTCAAATAGTGAAAGCTCCCACAGTGTCCAACTGAAAGCCTCGGCAATCCACATTCAACTGTATAATCACCATCCCAATTAAGTCTCCCACTTGACGTCAAAACGAAACATTGAATTTTAGTAGCTTAGCCCTCAACTGGTTGACAGGCTGTGACTTTCCGGGTAAGTGACTGGAACCTGCGTTTTTACAACAAAAGTCTGACAGCCTCTCAGTGTGTTCCCTTTTCACCTGTCTTCAGATGGACCTTGAGAGTCCCCGTCACCCGCTGGGGAGGTGGGGACGACTGCGTCAGGACGTCAGAGGGGAGAAGACACCTGTCACACTGGGCTTGTCACCGAGAGAGCTATCGCTTAGCAAGAACACACGGGAGAAAAATGAAAGAGAAAGGGCTGGCTGGAAGTCTCTGAACTTCCGGAACATTCCCTGTGCCAAACCCCAAGTCGGCTTATCAGCTTGGTGGAGAATTTAACTGTCTTATTCATGTGATATTTGGTAAATTGGTCACCCAAATCATTAAATATTTTGTCAAAATGAGTGCAGTGTGTTGAGATTTTTAGAGCTTGGGTGTTCAAAAACAGAACCGTTTTTTATGCTGCAGCTCACTAGAACAGTAATTGGTCTGATTTAGCTTCCCTTCCTCTGAAATCTAGTACAGTCAACATGTGTTAATGAGAATATATGTAAAAACTACCTAAGGTAATGTAGCAACTCTACAACATAACATATCATCAATACTGTATTCATATTTATTTCTAAATGAAAAGAAAATGCTTTCTAGACGTAGACATTATCTGCCCCATCAGTATCCGTAGCTAATTAACCAAGTTGCTTTCATTTAAACAACCCGTTTGTATTCCACTATAGCGCTTGTGCCTAACCAGAGCTATCAATTGCTGCATACATAACCACCGGATATAATTCTGTTATATTTAATAGGCAGTGTTCTTGGTTATGCGTATAACAATTCATCACTAGCCACTGACAATCATCCATTGATCTATGCAGCACATCTAAGACAGTCTTGACACGCAGGCCTCCCTCGGCACTCCCGGTCCACTCTGCTGCAGTTGATAGGGTCAGGCTATTTATCTCTGGAAGATAATGCCTTAAAAGACACATGGGCGTCCATTCACTGTAGATGAAGCTTAAATAATTTCAACAAAGGCCATGCTTTCTGCAGCTTGTCCGTGAAGCGGGATCTATCGAGGCTGCAGTCTTAACATGCAGTCTAAGACTTCAGAAACACCCTCTTCAGATTGAGGGAGACAAGTATCTGGATAATAAAGCGTGAGACAGATAAAAGTGACTGGGAGCAGAAGGGTCAATACGACTTGAAAGGAATACAGTTGATGAAAGGAATTACTATTATTTCAACTACTCCTTAAAACCCCATCGGTTCTCAGTGCATTTTTTTCAAACAGCGTTACTTTTGATATGGGATGTTTATATAAAAGTACTAAAAATAAATGAATACGAGCGATTTTACTGAGAAAAGACCATAAACAATGCTACTATAGATTCCCACATCAAACATGCTGTATGTTGCCAGAAGCTAACAACAATTCCAGACATGAGTTGAATGAGTCATTGTCTTCCTCTTTCCTCATAAGACAATATTTAACAATATTCCCTGAAGGGTTAGTTATATAAGTCTAATCATTTAGAGCAAGCCTTTTATGTTCTTTACATTGGCCCTAGGTTTCAGAATTGTTAATTAGGAGAAAAGGAAGAAAATAATGAATATTACTGACAAAATGTTTTTAGAAACTGACGCTGCCAATATAGCATGTTAAAAGTGGTTGACCAAAGGGGTTAGTATGTGTTTTGGATGAAATGACCAAAGGGGTTAGTATGTGTGTTTTGGATGAAATGACCAAAGGGGTTAGTATGTGTGTTTTGGATGAAATGACCAAAGGGGTTAGTATGTGTGTTTTGGATGAAATGACCAAAGGGGTTAGTATGTGTGTTTTGGATGCAATGACCAAAGGGGTTAGTATGTGTTCTGGATGAAATGACCAAAGGGGAAATTAGCAAAGGGGTTAGTATGTGTGTTTTGGATGAAATGACCAAAGGGGTTAGCATGA